>NMRB01002368.1:0-95148 GCA_002633025.1 Notospermus geniculatus
CCCAGAGTTACTCCCACACAGAAGAAAAGAAGGACACAAAAAAGGAAGATATCCATCCGGCCAGCGTCCGCCATGGTTCAAGTTCAGCCTCTCACTACAAATGCTACAAAACTGAAGAGCACGCGCGCTCATTCTCTGATATACCTACTGTTACTCCGCTGTCGGTCGTTATCGGAAACGATCGGGATTGATCGGGATTATTTCGCAACGCACCTAGACTGCTGCCTGTCTTTGCCGCTCCACGCCCGCGGCGTTACTGTCCATTCCGCAACGGTAACATAATTTTTACAGTTATCTTAAGTTCATCACGTGACGTATGCTCTAGATGAACGTCCTTAATAGGCCTATGAGAGAAATAATGCCTTAATTGCCACAATGACCTGGACAATTTGCAAGAGGGCTGAAAAACGGACGAAATCTGGTAAGCTATCTGAATACATAGTGCTATGAGGAAATTCAAAAGAGTCAATTCTCCTGCTGTGAAGCAATCCCAGAAAAACGTCCCACAATGTCCCATTCCTTCCATCTCAATGTGGCAGGAGGATCAGAGGTGATTTTTCTGCCACTTACCATTGATGTTGGGTTCATCTTGGCGCTTCTGCTCCGTCACCGACCATTATGCGGGAAACCTTTTCGCCACCCTGGTTCCAAACGTAGGTATTGCATTGTACTGCATGGTCGCATTGGAAGTATGAATTTTCCCTACGCCTACAAATAGCGATGTTTCGAACAAACTAGTTTTGGTTACTGTTCTTGCATGGGCAGCATCTTAAAACCACCATCTTGAATCACCCGACACTACTGCTGGTGACATCTTTGACTGTTTCTATCGCTGAAGCCCCCGTCACATATCCACTCTGGGGCCCGCACGGCGAGTAAAAACAGACAGATTGCCCCTAATCCCCTGGGAATGAAAACCGTAGAAATGAAAATGAAAATGAAAATCGTAGGCCTAATGGACCCGTACTGTCTCTAAAATCCACGGCAAGCCGCAGGGTGGGGGAAATTGTACGGGGCCCGGTGGATATATGTGACGGGGCTTAAGTGTTCCACCACATTCATTTGAAACGTTTAGAAGCAGACTGAAATGTCGGTATGTGCGCCCCTTTGTCATGTCGCGGCTTGTTCGTTCAGTCTTTTGACGTTAACCCTGGTAGACGAGAGAAACTACAGATGTTACCAGAACTGATGAGTTTGAAGGCATTTTGTCTCAAAAGAGGGCAGTAATGCTGGTAACTTTCATGGCCAGTTGGTTGTACTGTCTCAATCCTCCAACTTTTTTTTTAGTTATGAGTGGCTGATATTACGTGAACAAAGGAACGACCTACCGTAAAACGATATCTGCCTATGAACTTTTCGACAACCCTTTCGTCGAAAATATAGATTTTTGGAAGACAGGCCACTAAACGTACTTGGTAAAACGAGTAATCACATGAACTAAGAGTGATGTCAATAATATACATCTTAGTTTTTGATTTATTGATAGGTACTTGTACTAGTTTTTTTTTTCAATATGCGTTGTCCTTTGTCCCGTAACTCATATCAATCAGTAAAAGTATATCATAAAGTACTCCAGTTACTCCGCAGGTGAATACATTAGGACAATATTTCCCTTGAAAGCCGCTGTGTGCATGTAAGGCTGCTTTTCCACGAGACGTTTGCGGGCGCGGAATAGGAGGCGGGCGCGGATGCGGGTGAAACAGCTAAAGGGAAATACGTTGGGTCGATCTTTTCTACCCGCGTCTGCCTCCTATTCCGCGCCCGCAAACGTCTCGTGGAAAAGCAGCCTAAGTGAGCCTTCTGGGGGACCTATGAGTCAAGAGGGAGTCTGCATGCTGAACCTTCGACGGCAGCCGCGATTCCACCTGAAACACATCTGCAGAAGAACGTGATATTACCTGAAATCCGCCAAAGTAAAGGCCAAAGGGCATCATTTCTTATGTATAATAAAACCTTACATCTTACACTTTGCCATACAGTAATTCCCAAGGTGACACAACAGCCTAGGATGAAATAAGTACTTGGTTTTCATTCCAGTTTACCTAACATGGCGCTACCGGATTTCCTATATCGGATTTGTTGGCATGCTACTGATGTATTGCATGAGGGTGAACATGAGTTTAGCCATTGTGTGCATGGTGAAGCCAATGTCTCACACCAACAACGTGACAGACATAGGTATCTTCAATGAGACCAATATAACACATGCGCAAGATTACAACATAACGGCTGTTGTTTCTGGTGAGGATGATTGTGTCGATCTGACCAAGAAAAGCGGAAATGAGACTCGTGTAAGTCTACTGNAGGTGACACAACAGCCTAGGATGAAATAAGTACTTGGTTTTCATTCCAGTTTACCTAACATGGCGCTACCGGATTTCCTATATCGGATTTGTTGGCATGCTACTGATGTATTGCATGAGGATGAACATGAGTTTAGCCATTGTGTGCATGGTGAAGCCAATGTCTCACACCAACAACGTGACAGACATAGGTATCTACAATGAGACCAATATAACACATGCGCAAGATTACAACATAACGGCTGTTGTTTCTGGTGAGGATGATTGTGTCGATCTGACCAAAAAAAGCGGAAATGAGACTCGTGTAAGTCTACTGCAGATCTACACCCCTTTCTCAACTAGAGAAATGAAATATACAGAAACCAGCCAAGTTGCCTGGCACGATCGTCATTCACGAAACATCGTATTTTCAGACCGGAACGTTCGAATGGCCGCGATCACTTCAGGGTACCGTGCTTGCCGCTTATTTCTATGGCTACACGATCACCCAGGTCCCAGGTGGATGGCTTTCCCGTAAATTTGGTACAAAGATCGTCATCATCATCGGCCATGGTGTGGCGGCCATATGCACTCTTCTCATACCGGTTGCTGCGAGATGGAACGTCTACGCTGCTATGGTTCTCAGGATTATTATCGGACTCGGGTCGGTAAGGGTGATTTCATCTGTCCAGAAAGAAGGGACCGAGGTCCATCACTGTCTGTCCTTTATAAAGGCATACCGAACAAATCTTCCTAACGACAAACCTTTTCCAAAATGTAAACATCAATTAGCTATCTATAGAGGAGAGGTTGGAAATGGTAGGCAGAAGAGCGTGTTCAGAATTACTTTTCCTTCCATTTTAGGCAGTCACCTTCCCGGCCTACCACAATCTCTGGAGTCAGTGGGCACCCATTTATGAAAGAACAAAACTAGCCACCATTAGTATAGCGGGCTCAACCACCGGGAACATCATCATCTTTTTCGTCTCTGGTTTGCTCTGTGTCTATGGCTTTGATGGTGGTTGGCCATCTATATTTTACCTTTGTGGTAAGTACATGTAATAAGGCCAGGAAGGTAAACGCCGTCCTGGATAGGAAGAGAGCAGCCAACAAAGACGTCAGTGACAAAACTGAACGCTGGAGAATGTTCCTCTTGTGCACAAATTTTTGTTCTACATGTAGTGAAGAAATGCGAGAACCGGTAGAAAACCCGGATGATGTATTGAGGAGTACGGCATTTTATTGGAATCCATCTCCATTTCTCAGGTATTGGTACTCTAACCTGGTTGGTCATCTGGACAATATTCGTGTACGACTCTCCCGCCAAACATCCATGGGTCTCCGAGGAAGAGCGGCAGGAAATCAAAGAGAGTATTGGCAAGCAGATCCAACAAGGAAAGGTACATATACAGTATAGTTTCACATCTTCGAAGTGCATGCATGCATCAACGTGAAGTACTAACGCCTATTGGCCTATTGTAACTGAAATGTATTCGATTGAAGACTATTGTAACTGGCTAATCAACTGGAACTTCTGATTAATGTGATTTTGACAACACGCGGGCATGACGACCGCCATTGCTCTAAAATCTGCTTGACATGGGTCGACTGCGTTGCACAAGGCTGCACATCTTCACCCTGCCACTTCTGTCCTTACGTAAGGAGATCCTTCCTTTCTCTGCAGTAACAGTTCCACTCTCTTTTGGAAGATCTCTGCTCTAACATTCTTTACATTTTGTATTCTAGAATGAAGGAACCCCTTGGTTTTCGTTTTTGAAGTCGATGCCCCTCTGGGCGATCATCGTGGCCCATTTGACCAACAACTACGGCGGTTATACCATGATGGTTTGTCTGCCGATATACATGAAGGACGTGCTCAAATTTGACATGAAGCAGGTAAAGAAATACATAATCGTTGCGTGGACCGTCCGTCACACTGAAAGTGTCAGATGCTTCAGAGGTAAACTGGGGCCTGAGGAGAGTTGGTGTTTTGCAGTAGTCGCTACCGTGTCTACCTCCTATTCTTGTTTTGTTTCAGAATGGTCTCTACATGGCTCTTCCATACCTAGTAATGTCAGTCACTGTGGTGATTGTAGGCCAGATTGTTGACATCATGCGAGAACGTGGTTTTGGAACTGGTCTTGTCAGGAAAATATGCCACTGTTTTGGTTCGTTGGTTCCAAATTTTTATGATCTTCTCATCTTCAGTCCTTTTCCCATTTTCAAAACATCTTCATAGCCGTAACGTTACAACGGAAAGTACGGGACGTGTTCAAAAAGAAGAACGCCTGGACATGGCCATACGGTAGTCATTTCTGATCTCG
This sequence comes from Notospermus geniculatus, assembly GCA_002633025.1. Classification (NCBI taxonomy): domain Eukaryota; kingdom Metazoa; phylum Nemertea; class Pilidiophora; order Heteronemertea; family Lineidae; genus Notospermus; species Notospermus geniculatus. Next base: position 4,607 of record NMRB01002368.1, read on the forward strand.
GTGAACACGTACATGTATACCGCTTGTTTTGGCTTAAATCACAAGAAGCCTTCCTCGGACCCCGAAGGATTCTGACACGTGTTGTTTCACCCTTCAGGTTGCTTATCACCAGCCATTCTCCTGATTGGAGCTGGGTTCATCACCTGTCAAAACCGGATGGCCGCCGTGGCCTTGTTGGTTCTTGCTGTTGGCTTCACATCCTTCACGCGTTCATCTTATGTCGTCAACCATCTTGATATTGCCCCAAAGTAAGTAACCCTGGCGCTGCGAGTGGTGGTAAGGTGCCACTGGCCAGCTTTATCGCAAAATTTACTGAAGATGGTCAGCGCAACCGCAAAAGTTAGCGCATAGGTGATTCAGATTTGTTTCACACAGTTTTCCTTTCATAGGTACGCCGGCGTCCTTTACGGTATAAGCAACACATTTGGGACATTACCAGGATTTGCAGCGCCGCTGGTGGTTGGAAAGATGACCACAAATGTAAGTAGGATGAATTAGAATTGCGAACTTTTGTCGTAAGTAAGACAATGATACATGTACCATCCGGTACTAATTTTCACTTTGGCATCATGCACTGGATTGGTATCAGTGCCATATGACTCGAAATACTTACTATTGCAGGGCACGAGAGAAGAGTGGCAAAAGATCTTCTACATCTGTGCAGCCATCTACACCTTTGGTGTAATATTCTTCTGTATCTTCGCCAAAGGGAAAGTGCAGTCTTGGGCCTTGGCTGACAACCAAGACCAGCCGGATCATTTCGAGACTGATAGTGCCGTAGACGTAGATATCGGTGCGGAAGCCTTGAAGAGAGCAGACTCCATCTCACTCGTCGATGTCAACAACATCCCACCAACTTCCGGTTCAGGACTGTTCCGTTCACTGGATGACGTCATAAATGACAGCAGTGACAGTGAGGCGGAGGTTAATATTTGAAAAATACGTGTGATTATTTTAATTTTGGAAAATATGTCTGAAAATCTTTATACGTGAAGTTGTATAGGCTTTGTATAACGCATGAAGAGACTGATGGAGAAGCTTTGATTTTGACATTATCCACTTAGGAACAGGAATTTAAGTACAACAGTAACCTGAGTGGCAACTATCGCAAACTAATTGCTGTGAGGCAGGTCCGAGCGAGCCATTCTCTCCTGCAGTGGCACAAACTTGATGCGTCATTGCCCGCGGCGTCAACATCTTCGAAATGCGTGTCATCCAATAGCAGGACCTAATTACACACGTAATTATGGATAGTTTGTTATTCTATCGTTTAATGACTTTAAGATTACGAAGAAAAACTTGTTATAATTGCAATGTTCCGCACGCCCATAATGCGCCCATGATAATGTAGGCTACTACCGTACAGCGGAAGGAAAGCATCGTTGCTAGCACTATACACAGTGTGCTAGCAGCGGTACTGTGCGACATGTGCAACATGGCCAACACTACGACGGAAAAACTGGCGTTCACCGAAATTCCAGGGGAAGTCACGGCTTGCAAATATGGCGATCCCGACCATCTTCGCGAGATACATCGAAATATCAGTATTTACTGTTTTGTGCCGACTTTTATCCTCGGTGTCCCTGGTAACATCCTCATCATACTGATCGCGAACAAGGCCAGCAACCGAAATCTTTCACCGTCCATCTATATGACTGCAATGGCCGTGGTCGACACCATTTTGTTAGTGTTTTCAACTGTCATTGTTCCTCTGTTTATTGATGGGGTAGTGGAGAAAGGAAGAGATCTACAAATCATGTGAGTGAACGGAACTTCTTTGATAAAACAACAAAGTGCAAGGAAAAGACATCATTTTGCCCTGCTTACTGCGTTTGAGCAAAATAACAAGACGTATAATAATAATAATAATAATAATGGCGAGTTCTTATATAGCGCTTCATAGCGTATTACGCTCTCTAAGCGCTTCACACATTATTACCCCAGCCTATGATTCAGAAACCTTTCTGTAGAAACCAAAGGGCAGCCACAATATAGCGCACACGATGGACATTTCAGGCCAGTTGAGAGTTACAGAGTGGCACGGCTGGGGATCGAACCCACGATCTTCCGATCACGAGTCCTCAGCCCTAACCATTATGCCACCGCGCTCCCCAACGTATGGTTCTCAGCCAGCGTATACATGTATTACGTTATATTTTCAACTGCTTTCATGATAAGTATTGGTGACAACGTGAATTGAAAAAATGCCCCAATATCCCACTTTCTGATGCCCAGAGTGACCAGGAAGATGGGTGAATGATTCGGATGGGAAAATCATCCCCTTCGGTTTTGTGGTTCGTCTAGTGATATCAAGAACCAATGCGTCGATCAACAGGTACACATCGTATTCATTGTACCGAGCTACCTGTGTATCGGCGTTTGGGAGATCGCTGGAACTCCAGACCATCCGTCAGAAAAAAAGGAATAATCTTGTCGTGACTGAAGTGGGCTGGACTGAACTATAAATTGGAGACGAATTCTCGTGATGAGAAAGGCGAGATTTAAATTCGAGTGATGACCCCCCCCCCCNAAAGGCGAGATTTAAATTCGAGTGATGCCCCCCCCCCCCCAAAAAAAAACATGCATGAGGGAAGTTTCACAAGAAATGTCCCTCGATTGCTTTTGTTCATCCATTGTTCGGGGACATTTTCTGAAAACTCCTTCTGGACACCAAAAGGAAATTCTTCATACTGCACTGCAGTAAGTTATGTATCCCCTCCCCGGAGTTTCTATCAATCGCTGGTGAGTCATGGAAGACACTTCAGAGTGCCCCCTTTTCTTCTTCCATCTTTCTTTCCGTTACAGTTCATACTACGTTATCTTCTCTGCATGCGGTGTCCTATCTGGATACTACCTGACTGCCATGTCAGTTGACCGAGCTACAGCTGTCCGCTTCCCCCTGTCAGCGCCGCGATACTGCACACCGAGCAGAGCAAAGATGGTTGTACTAGCAGGAACAGCCATATTTACTCCAATCAACTGTGCCTTCGCATTAGCTTATCATTATGTTATTGACCCAAACACAGGTTTGTACAACGATGAAATAAAATGTAAATGGTCTAGAGTACTTTCTGGCGGCACTGTCCCTGCCGGCTCGTGAATGCGTTGAAGCTTTTCGAGCAGGGAGGAACAAGCTTCAGCAGTACGCCGACCTCATACACATCGTAGTTTCACAATTTAGACGTTTCATAACGATATCCAGGCAATGCCCACACTGAGCACCAATGGCATGCACATTTAGGGACAGGCCTGTTGATCACTGAGACGTGTCACCGCCACCTGTCGTCAATTTCACACTACATTGCCGAGAAAGAGCGTCAGCCGTGACAGCCAATCGGTTGAATCATGACCGACATTCTTTCCGCCTTCACACCGGACTCGGGACAAAATGTATGAAGGCCGCAAACCATTCTTTCAGCGGGTTTATACACTTTGGTCGCAAAGTTCACACTTTGGTCGCAAAGTGAAATTCGCAGGCTGAAGTAAATAACGAAAATCGATTTGTACATGTATAGGCTCTGCGAATCTTGTTGTCCTTATCCCTGGCAACCCAACAGCGACCCTGGCAGTGACTGGATTTCAGTTGGCTTCTGGAACCCTCCTTCCCTTTGCCATCATCATTTCTTGCAACATCATTATCATTCTGGAAGTGAAGAGTGCCTCTGAAGTTCGATCAACGTTAAGCAGTGACCAAGGCGCCTCGAAAAAGGGAAAGAACACGGCATATCTGACGAAAATGCTCCTGGCTGTCTCTGCAGCTTATTTGTTTACATCGATGCCCTACAGACTGTTCATGATGAGTCTGCAATTTCCGCAAGTCGCCGAACTTTTTGATGATTTTGCTGTGCCCTGCAGCCTGATGCTCTACAATGTAATCATCGGTAGCCTGTACGCTGTGCATATCTTGAACTATTGCCTTAACTTTTACATGTATTGCTTGGGAGGAGGACAAAAGTATAGGAATGATCTGAAAGACTTGTTTATGAACATTTGCAACCGATTAAAATGATTCAGTATACATGTATACTTATCAAGGACGACATCGCCTATACTATAGTAGGCCTACATCTGTGTGCATTACATGTAGGGTACATTTTATGTGCAGATTGCTTTTCTGGTGAATCAGAAGTCCCCACGTCAGCGTATGACGCCAACTTCGAAATGCATGCGCTGTACAGGGTGTGTTATCCTATCGGATAAGTCTAAACCTGGCATTGGCATTATGGCATGAGCAGTTCCACACTGTCCTCGTCAGGGTTTAGCCTTGTTGCCGATTACTCTTCCTTCGAATCCTTTGTATATAAGTTTCATCATATCCATGACCATGAATCAAAATACTGTAATGGCGTTGCAGGAAAAATGGGTTAGCTTTCAATATGATCTCGGATTCCAGCAGAAAAAGTGCCTTATTTGAGTAACGAGACCTATCATGCCTGTAGGTGATTAAATTGCTGATCGTTTTGGAACAGGTATAAGATGGCTCTGATATGTTCGAAACTGCACTTAGCTTCCCCAAGGCTGGGTGAGGCATAGCAACAATCCATATCACGCCGTCTGTATGAGCAAACACGAGATGGGAAGAACGACATTCACGGAACATTCTCAGGACGTCACATGCAAATACGGCGATCCTGACTTTCTGAAAGAAGTATTCAAAACCATTAGTGCTTATTGCTATTTGCCAAATATCGTGCTTGGTATACCAGGCAACATCCTCATCATACTAATCGCTAACAAGGCCAACAACCGAAATCTTTCGCCGTCCATCTATATGACTGCAATGGCCATTGTCGACAATGTCCTACTGATTGTGACGATTCTTGTTCCTTTGTTCTATGCAGTTGTGGAGGAATCAAAGCATATCCAGATGTAAGCTATCAGGACACTCTGGTGTTCAAAACCTTTTCACATATCGGGAAATCTTGGATCCAGTTATTCGCCTTTTCTTATCTCCCTGCATGGGACAGTAGCTAAATTTATCTTTCTTTCCGTTCGGGTGTGTCTGTGTGTTTTGCGTCTGCGTCTAAGTCAGTTCAATGTATACGTTTTGATTTCCATTACAGTTCCCTGTACGTCGTCTTCTCTGCATGCGGTGTCCTATCTGGATACTACCTGACTGCCATGTCAGTTGACCGAGCTATAGCTGTCCGCTTCCCTCTATCAGCGCCGCGATACTGCACAGCGAGCAGAGCTAAGGTGGTTGTACTCACAGGAACAGTGATACTTACTACGATCAACTGCACCTTTGCATTGGCGTATCAATATGTAAAGGATCCAAACACGGGTTAGTGAAATGTCCCAAACCTTATGCCCAGCAAATATCACCTGCCTAATACTCTGATGATCCTGATCATAACATTAATGGCCAATTATGCATCATTAATGACCAAATCAAAACGTTTCCTTCTCTCTCTCTTTCCGTGTGGATTCAAGAGATTTTGTTTCAGCTCCTCTGTTTTATTTTTATAGGTACCGAAAATGTTGTCCTTCATATCCCTGACAACCCAACAGCGACCTTGGCTGTCTCTGGATTTCAGTTGGCTTCTGGAACCCTCCTTCCGTTTGCCATCATCATTTCTTGCAATATCATTATCATTGTCGAAGTGAAACGTGCCTCACAAGCTCGAGCTACTTTAAGCAGCGACCAAGGCGCCTCGAAAAAGGGAAAGAACACGGCATATCTGACGAAAATGCTCCTGGCTGTCTGTGCAGCTTATTTGTTTACATCGATGCCCTACAGACTGTTCATGATGAGCCTCCAATTTCCACAAGTCGCCGAACTTTTCGACAATTTTGTTGTGACTTGTAGCCTGATGCTCTACAATGTAATCATCGGTAGCCTTTACACACTGCATATGTTCAATTACTGTCTGAATTTTTACATGTATTGCCTTGGCGGAGGTCAGAAGTATAGGAGTGATTTGAAAGAGTTGTTTTTGAACTTTTGTGGAAGACTGAAAGGAAGAGGCACTGATTTGTGTTAGGAATATTGGATCAGTCGAAAGCTGGCATGGGCATGCATCTGTTATGTCCTTGTGAAGTTTTTGGCTGACGCAATGACTGCTTTCTGAGCTTCGACTGCGAACGTACGGTATGAATTGAAAGCCAACTACTGAGCTTTTTGTTACTTTTTATTCAAAAATGGAGCCCAGCAGAGCTTATTGTAATTCCTCTTTCCTGTGCTTTAAGCTAAGGCTCAACTTGGTACATGACCTTAGACTAGCAGCATCTGCACGGATAGAAAATGTAATGGGTTTGATCATTATATCCATCGGCCGTGAATTAAAATCGTGGAAATTGTGTAATTTTCAATTTGATCTTCACGTTTTCACCGGAGAAAAGGTCGCTTTGAGTAACACGACCTTTTGGTGATTATATGTCATCGATATTGCTGATCGTTTAGTAACAGGCAGAGAGTTTTGAAATATACTTTCAAAACTCAGATATTCCACAAGGCTGATGAGACAAAGCTTGTCGCAGCAACAAAACACACACGGGTACCAGTTGGAGGGCATCTCCCGTCCGGAGATTGCGAATGCTCATCACTGCCCGTCGTCTATGACCAAACACAAGATGGAAAAAATGACATTTACGGAACTTTCTCGGGGTGTAACCTGCAAATACGGCGATCCTGACTTTCTTAAAGAAATATATAAAACCATCAGTGCTTATTGCTACTTTCCGAATATATTCCTCGGCATACCAGGAAACATCCTCATCGTACTAATCGCTAACAAGGCCAACAACCGAAACCTTCCGTCGTCCATCTATATGACTGCAATGGCGATCGTCGACAACGTCCTACTAATTGTGACGACCCTTGTCCCTGTGCTCTCTGCAGTTATGGAGGAATCAAAGCATATCATGATGTAAGCTATCAGGACATTGTGGTGTTCAAAATCTTTGCAATGGCGAAAGTTTCGCATCAGAAAAGTCCATTGGATGCAGTCATTCGTATATTCTGCTCCCCGCATGGGATTATAGATAAGGTTTATCTTTGGCTGTGTTTTGTGTTTTGCGTCCAAGTTGGTTCATACTGTATATGTTTTGATTTACATTACAGTTCACTGTACGTCGTCTTCTCTGCATGCGGTGTCCTATCTGGATACTACCTGACTGCCATGTCAGTCGACCGAGCTATAGCTGTCCGCTTCCCCCTGACAGCGCCGCGATACTGCACACCGAGCAGAGCTAGGATGGTTGTACTCACAGGAACAGCGATATTTACTCCAATCAACTGTGCCTTTGTAGTGGCGTATCAATATGTAAAGGATCCAAACACGGGTTAGTGTTAGTCCCATCTTTATGCCTAGCAAATATCACCTACTTTTACTCTCAGGATCTTGTTCAACAAATTGGTCATAACATAATGGCCAATTCTGCACAGCATTAATGACAAAATCAAAACGTTTCCTTCTCTCACTCTTCCGTTTGGATTCAAGAGATTTTGTTTTCTGTCAGCTCCTCTGTTTTATTTTATAGGTACCGAAAATGTTGTCCTTCATATCCCTGACAACCCAACAGCGACCTTGGCTGTATCTGGATTTCAGTTGGCTTCTGGAACCCTCCTTCCGTTTGCCATCATCATTTCCTGCAATATCATTATCATTGTCGAAGTGAAACGTGCCTCACAAGCTCGAGCTACTTTAAGCAGCGACCAAGGCGCCTCGAAAAAGGGAAAGAACACGGCATATCTGACGAAAATGCTCCTGGCTGTCTGTGCAGCTTATTTGTTTACATCGATACCCTACAGACTGTTCATGATGAGCCTCCAATTTCCACAAGTCGCCGAACTTTTCGACAATTTTGTTGTGACGTGCAGCCTGATGCTCTACAATGTAATCATCGGCAGCCTTTACACACTGCATATGTTCAATTACTGTCTGAATTTTTACATGTATTGCCTTGGAGGAGGTCAGAAGTATAGGAGTGATTTGAAAGAGTTGTTTGTGAACTTTTGTGAAAAACTCAAAAGGAACGGTCATTCGCAATGAAAACGTAGGGAAGTAGCCTATGTGCACAAACGACCAATGATGTGTCGATGTTGGACATGAATCTCATCATATACCTAAAGTTCGAGGTGCCGTATGCATAAAACATGTTAAGAGTACAATTTCCCTTAAACTATTGTTCCAAACAAAAGATAAGGGGAATTTTACACTTAAGATGTTTTATGCATACGGCCCTGGGGCCGTATGCACAAAACATCTCAAGTGTAAAACTTCCCTTAAACTATTGTTCCAAACAAAAGATAAGGGAAATCTTACACTTAAGATGTTTTATGCATACGGCCCCTGCTCTCCAATCGTCAATTTCACATTTATTAGTTATAGTCATTGTAAAACCTTCCAATTGATAGGCCACTGTCATTGCTGTCGCTCTGCGAAAGCGTCATCCGTGACAGCCGATCGGTTGGAATTGATCTTTGAACGTCTGTCGAACTACAGGCGTGCGTGCTTCTCGTTAGATGTGAATGTATGCATCGACTATAGGCCTACTAGTCATTCAAAAAAGGGCGCTACTGAGCTTCTTTTTCACTTTTTCTTGGCATTTTGCTGGGCTAAAGTTGGTGTGCGACCTTGGAATAACTTGCTCATGTCATCTGCAAGGACAGAAAAAACAACTTTGAATAACGAAGCCATTGAGGTAATTTATACGATTTCGTCATCCGATCGCTTTATAACACCCAGACATTGGCGAAATGGGTGTTCAAAGATGCAAGCGGATATGATATAATATGCTGATCAGAGAATGTTACAGCTACAGTTACAAGCGCCTGTCGGAGTCGTGTACATACATGTAGTGCGTGTACTGCGGAGTCAAGGGCAGGTGCGGCTTAACATACATGTATCGATGGAAAGAATGATATTTACGGCAATTCCGCGGGACGTAACATGCAGATACGGCGATCCGGATTATCTTGGCGAAATATACCGTTACTTTATTACCTATTGCTACTTGCCGAATATCTTACTTGGTCTCCCTGGCAATATCCTCATCGTACTGATCGCGAACAAGGCCAGCAACCGAAATCTTTCACCGTCCATCTATATGACTGCAATGGCCGTCGTTGAAAATATACTGAATCTTTCCACCATTTTCGTTCCTTTATTCATGAATGTAGGCGTGCAGGAGGGTAGGGATTACCAGATCATGTAAGCATTTTATTTAGGACAAAACGCATCAAGTACATGTACTTTCTCGGCGTTTATTCATACAGGACGATTTGAAGAGATGCTGCTGATGTAGTACCAGGCGGTTTACTAGAACTTTTTTCTCTCTCCACTATTAAAGAGCAACTTGCTGCAACGTTTTCTAGTATTTCCCTTGTCTCAGATTTTCCATACAATACACAGCTAGAGAGACCACGACTAGTGGAACACAGAGAAATCTGTCACCCTCGTTCCACAGCATTCCCCACACAACGAAGGGAAACACTGAGAGGTGGCAACACAGTATCACTTTACACCACTTCTCTCACACAGGCATCGTGCTCGTTTTACTTGCGGTGCTAGTTAACAACTATACATCAGGCACTGTGATGTACCAACGGGACAGGGGCCTGTGGACACCATGCGACAATTGCGGGAAATATATCCGGGATGTTTCCGCCACTACATAGAGAACTGCAGTTTCGCCCACGTGCCGTGCGGTTCACGCATGCGGTAACAGCGGAAACCGCTGCAGTTGCAACAGGCCTTTAAGCCTTGTTTCCACTAGACCGGTTTCCGTTTGCGGCGCCGGGGCTTTTTTCACAGGGTTTTGGATAATCCTTCGATGGTTTAACAATACATAACATGGCGTGTTAGTTTATCCCAATTCCTGTGAAAACCGTTCCCGCGCCGCAAACCGCAGTGGAAACCGGTCTAGTGGAAACAGCCGTGTTTCAACGAGGTGTTTGCGGGCGCGGGTGGAAAAAATCGATCCAACGTATTTCCCTTTAAAGGCCTGTTTCCACTACAGCGGTTTCCGCAGCGGTTCACAGGCATTGGGACAATCAACAGGCTATATGTTGTTAAACCATCGAAGGATTATCCAAACCCCTGTGAAAAACGCACCGCTCGCCGCAAAATCGCTCTAGTGGAAACAGGGCTTTACTGTCACTCCCACCCGCGCCCCCCGCNTCGTTTCCTTCTGTTTCCTGTTTGCGGGTTTTAGATTCTCCGCCAATTCTGCTGTCGACCCGTTATATCACCTTGTCTTTATAGGTACCGAAAATGTCGTCCTTTTCATCCCTGACAACCCAACAGCGACCTTGGCTGTGTCTGGATTTCAGTTGGCTTCTGGAACCCTCCTTCCGTTTGCCATCATCATTTCCTGCAATATCATTATCATTGTCGAAGTGAAACGCGCCTCACAAGCTCGAGCTACTTTAAGCAGCGACCAAGGCGCCTCGAAAAAGGGAAAGAACACGGCATATCTGACGAAAATGCTCCTGGCTGTCTCTGCAGCTTATTTGTTTACATCGATGCCCTACAGATTGTTCATGATGAGCCTCCAATTTTCGCAAGTCGCCGAACTTTTCGACAATTTTGTTGTGACGTGCAGTCTGATGCTCTACAATGTTATCATCGGCAGCCTTTACACATTGCATTTGTTCAATTATTGTCTGAATTTTTACATGTATTGTTTGGGCGGAGGTCAAAAGTACAGGAATGATTTGAAAGAGTTGTTTGTAAACTTTTGTGAACGACTCAAATAATGAAACAGCAAGGAACAGAAGCTGTTCAATCGAAAAGAACCATGGCCTCGCCATCTCTCGAAACAGTGCTGAGAGATGGTATAGACCTAAGACGGTTGTACTCGTTGGAACAGTGATACTGATTCCGATCAACTGTACCTATGCATTGGCGTATCATTTGGTCAAGGATCAAACGACGGGTTATTGAAATGTCCCATGTCTTATGATACTTGTTACCTCTTTTACTGTGGAAGATCTTTTTCAATAACTAGGTGATTACAGTAAGACCGTCGGATAATCCCCCCTCCCCCAGCTTCCGATGACTTCGATCCTGTGTGGTTACCCGCAACACAGAGAAAAATATTCGTCTCCACTTGAGATAAAAATTACTTGAACGCTTGTCCGTAAAAGAAGTTACTTTTGGATCTTGAGTTGAGATCTTTGAAACTTGGTAAAAATAACTGATATCTCAAGTAGACATGCGACTGTCTCCAGTCAAATTTTCTGGATGACATATTGCGTTCTTATCTCATCTGGAGACAACGAAATGTCACTGTGAGTACTCATAATATTATTTAGAGAGATGTAATGTGTTGACCTGAGTGAACTCTCATCTATCTTTGAGACTAAAATGTATCCACATGAGATGACGCTCCTTTCGAAATGAGTCACTGAGTTCAGGTCAAGACTCGGCTTCTCCTCCCTTGACCTTCACGCAAGCAAACCACATTCCGTTCTAAAATACGGCCCATCGTTTCCTTCTGTTTCCTGTTTGCGGGTTTTAGATTCTCCGCCAATTCTGCTGTCGACCCGTTATATCACCTTGTCTTTATAGGTACCGAAAATGTCGTCCTTTTCATCCCTGACAACCCAACAGCGACCTTGGCTGTGTCTGGATTTCAGTTGGCTTCTGGTACCCTCCTTCCGTTTGCCATCATCATTTCTTGCAATATCATTATCATTGTACGTGGAAGTGAAACGCGCCTCACAAGCTCGATCTACTTTAAGCAGCGACCAAGGCGCCTCGAAAAAGGGAAAGAACACGGCATATCTGACGAAAATGCTCCTGGCTGTCTGTGCAGCTTATTTGTTTACATCGATGCCCTACAGACTGTTCATGATGAGTCTCCAGTTTCCACAAGTCGCCGAACTTTTCGACAATTTTGTTGTGACCTGTAGCCTGATGCTCTACAATGTAGTCATCGGCAGCCTTTATACACTGCATATGTTCAATTACTGTCTGAATTTTTACATGTATTGCTTGGGCGGAGGTCAGAAGTATAGGAATGATTTGAAAGAGTTGTTTGTAAACTTTTGTGAAAGACTCAAATAATGGAACAGCAAGGTACAGAAGCTGTTCAATCGAAAAGAACCATGGCCTCACCATCTCTCGAAACAGTGCTGAGAGATTGTATCGGACGCTGACGTTCAATCTGAAAGAATCATGACCACACAAAACTTCGAAACTGCGAAGAACACCCTCAGGATTGATTTTGAAGTCACAGCTGTGTCGTCACTTCATTGGCCTGGATGATGCCCAGATTGGCCTACGCAGTCTTTCTTGATGCCGTGCAACGACTCAACTTTGCGATCTTGCAGTTACAACTGCTCTAGGCATCTGTACCAATAGAAAGAACTGGCATGGAATAACGAGCCTATTTTGAAGAGGAACACCAATTATGTATCTTGTCATTTGATCGTTTAATAACGTAAAGGTAATTGTAAAACGGGTGTTAAGCTGCAAGCAGATATTTTACATGCTGATCAGAGACTGATGCAGCTACAGTTACGAGTGTTTGTCAGGCTGAGAACTTTGCACAACGTTGTCACGCATGTGCAGGTGCGGCTTAACATATCGATGGAAAGAATGACATTTACGGCAATTCCTCGGGACGTAACATGCAGATACGGCGATCCGGATTATCTTGGCGAAATATACCGTCACATTACTATCTATTGCTACTTGCCGAATATCTTACTTGGTCTCCCTGGCAATATCCTCATCATACTGATCGCGAACAAGGCCAGCAACCGAAATCTTTCACCGTCCATCTATATGACTGCAATGGCCGTCGTTGAAAATATACTACTGATTTATCCCACCATCTTCGTTCCTTTGTTTACGGAGGGAGGCGTGCAGGACGCAAGGGATATCCAGGGCATGTAAGCACTAAGTGCCGTCTCAGAGCTTCACAAAGCGTTCGCGACCGTGAACTCGAACGTCGTGTCCGTATACCGTGTAGCTCTATCTAAGTGCAGCCTCATGGTGCAGTTCCACCGCGCTAATTGTTTTTTTTTTATTTCAGTGCTTTTGTCGTCGTCTTCTCTGCATGCGGTGTCCTATCTGGATACTACCTGACTGCCATGTCAGTTGACCGAGCTATAGCTGTCCGCTTCCCCCTGTCAGCGCCGCGATACTGCACAGCAAGTAGAGCTAAGATGGTNCCCGCTCCCGATGACTTCCATAACCTGTGTGGTTTACCCGCAATCATATTGTCTTTATAGGCATCGAAAATGTTGTTCTTCGGATCCCTGACAACCCAACAGCAACCCTCGCTGCGTCCGGATTTCAATTGGCTTTGGGAACCCTCCTTCCGTTTGCCATCATCATTTCCTGCAATATCATTATCATTGTGGAAGTGAAACGTGCCTCACAAGCTCGAGCTAATTTAAGCAGCGACCAAGGCGCCTCGAAAAAGGGAAAGAACACGGCATATCTGACGAAAATGCTCCTGGCTGTCTCTGCAGCTTATTTGTTTACATCGATGCCTTACAGGCTGTTCCAGGTAAGCCTCCAGTTCCCGCAAGTCGCCGAACTTTTTGGAAATTTTGTTGACACTTGTACCCTGATGCTGTATTATGTGATCATCAGTAGCCTTTACACACTGCATATGTTCAATTACTGTCTGAATTTTTACATGTATTGCCTTGGCGGAGGTCAGAAATATAGGAATGATTTAAAGGAATTGTTTTTGAACTTCTCTGCGAAAAACTCAAATAAAGGAACAGGTCATTCGCAATGAAAACCTCATCTGTCGAACTACAGGCGTGCTTCTCGTAGATGTGAATGTATGCATCGACTACAGGCCTACTAGTCATTCAAAAAAGGGCGCTACTGAGCTTCTTTTTCACTTTTTCTTGGCATTTTGCTGCGGCTAAATTTGGTGTGTGACCTTGGAATAACTGCTCATCTTCTCTGCAAAGACAGAAAAAACTTTGAATAACGAGTAGTGTCGTCATCCGATCGCTTTATGGCACGCAGACAATGGTGAAATGGGTGTTCAAAGATGCAAGCGGATATGCTATAATAATATGCTGATCAGAGAATGTTACATCTACAGTTACGAGCGTCTGTCGGAGTCGTGTACATCCCGTGTACTGCGGAGTCAATGACAGGTGCGGCTTAACATAGCGATGGGAAGAATGACATTTACGGCAATTCCGCGGGACGTAACATGCAGATACGGCGATCCGGATTATCTTGGCGAAATATTCCGTCACATTACTATCTATTGCTACTTGCCGAATATCTTACTTGGTCTCCCTGGCAATATCCTCATCGTACTGATCGCGAACAAGGCCAGCAACCGAAATCTTTCACCGTCCATCTATATGACTGCAATGGCCGTCGTTGAAAATATACTACTGATTTATCCCACCATCTTCGTTCCTTTGTTTACGGAGGCAGGCGTGCAGGACGCAAGGGATATCCAGGTCATGTAAGCACTAAATGGTGTCTCAGCATTAACAGTTTCACAAAGCGGTCGCGACCGTGAAAGTAGTTATACGTGTCCATATTTCGCCCAAGAATCCGAAATGATATTGCAGGACTACACTGTAGCTCCACGCCAATTTGGCATGCATAACCAAAGTAGTGAGGGTTTGGCATTATGTAGTGTAGAGCATGAATAAATTGTATAAAACACAATCGATGTCTTGTTTTATTCATCGCCATATGCATCGACAACAAAAGAAGACCTACCGTATCAAATGCTGAAAAATGGTTGCCGGTAGTATCCTTATTAAACTGTATATGGAAACGTTCTCGCCATCTGAAGTTCATAGTCATCATGGAGAGCAGCAAAAGCAGACGTTTTGTTGTCGACGCATATGGCGATGAATTCGTTGATGGAGCGTTTTCAGTCTCCACACTGTAAAAACGAATGTGCTCGAGAGACCCATGATTTTGTCCACTACCTGGACACATGGGTTTTGAAACGTGTTCAATGGAGAATGGGTCCATGGTGCCCAGAATATTTGTTCTTCGAGCCTGAAACGGACAGGTCTATAGGTTCCAGTAACCCATAATGAGAGTTTCATAGGTCACTTTGGCCCATCTACGAATGCTACCGTGGGGTGTTGGCACCCATGAGCAGCAATAGTAGATGGGCCAAAGTGACCTGTGAAACTGGTCATTATGGGTTACTGGAACCTAAGGACCTCCTCGTTTCAGGCTCGAAGAACAAATATTCTGGGTACCATGGACCCATTCTCATCTCAAACCCACGTGTCCAGGTAGTGGACAAAATGGTTTTTACAGTGCAGTAGGGTATATGTTTTTCCACATTCGCAAATGTGACTTTGAATTTGACTGGGCTCAGTCACAGACTAGACATGGTATCACATAGATCCTCCATCGTCTGAAGTTCAATTCAAAAAGAATAAAACAAGACATCGATTGTGTTTTATACAATTTATTCATGCTCTACACTACATAATGCCAAACCCTCACTACTTTGGTTATGCATGCCAAATTGGCGTGGACTAAGCACTAATTGGCGTCTCAGCTTCACAAAGCGTTCGCTACAGTGCCGTGAACCCCCACCGTCATGTCTGTATACCGTGTAGCTCTTTGCAGCCTCATGGTGCAAACGTCAGTTCCACCGGGCTAAGTGTGTTTTTTTCATTTCAGTGCCTTTATCGTCGTCTTTTCTGCATGCGGTGTCCTATCTGGATACTACCTGACTGCCATGTCAGTTGACCGAGCAATAGCTGTCCGCTTCCCCCTATCAGCGCCGCGATACTGCACAGCAAGTAGAGCTAAGATGGTTGTACTCGTCGGAACAGTTATACTGATTCCGATCAACTGTACCTACGCATTGGCGTATCATTACGTCAAGGACCAAACGACGGGTTAGTGAAATCTCTCATGCCTTATGCTATTTATGCTTACTGTAGGAGATATTGTACAATCTCACACCTCAAGTAAATATCCGTGGATGCCATTGGCCAAATCCCGTCACATGATCTCCGAGAATTTCGATATGTCCCCCTCTGACGTCACCAAACGTAAGACATATCGCGATATGTCCCACGGATGGGAAAACAACTGTATTCTTATAGTCACAAACCCTTTCTCTGGACCATCCCTATAATGGACTTCCGGTGCGACATAAGAAATGTTGCCCGAAATGGATGGAGACATAGCGAATAGGGCGATTTGGAAACAGTCATTTTGTTCCTACGTGTACGTCGACAACGCGAGACATAGGCCTATTTGATGTTCACAGAAATCGACAAAAACCACATAGTTTCTCTCACTGTTTCCTCTGCAGGTTTTAGATTTTTCGTTTACCGCCAACAGGGGCAGTCAATCGATGCCAAAGATGGCAGCAAAATTCTAGCGGAACCAACACAATATAAAATTCTCCTGATTGGTGCTCAGTCAACCATGAATAGGTCTCGCTTGGGACATTGAATTGGACCGTAGTGACTCCTCCTTTTGGTCAAACATCTCATATTCGGCTGTTTCAAGTAATCATGTTGTCTTTATAGGTATCGAAAATGTTGTTCTTCATGTCCCTGACAACCCAACAGCAACCCTCGCTGCGTCCGGATTTCAATTGGCTTTGGGTACCCTCCTTCCGTTTGCCATCATCATTTCCTGCAATATCATTATCATTGTGGAAGTGAAACGTGCCTCACAAGCTCGAGCTACATTAAGCAGCGACCAAGGCACCTCGAAAAAGGGAAAGAACACGGCATATCTGACGAAAATGCTCCTGGCTGTCTCTGCAGCTTATTTGTTTACATCGATGCCTTACAGGCTGTTCCAGGTAAGCCTCCAGTTTCCGCAAGTCGCCGAACTTTTTGGAAATTTTGTTGACACTTGTACCCTGATGCTGTATTATGTGATCATCGGTAGCCTTTACACATTGCATATGTTCAATTACTGTCTGAATTTTTACATGTATTGCCTTGGCGGAGGTCAGAAATATAGGAATGATTTAAAGGAATTGTTTTTGAACTTCTCTGCGAAAATCTCAAATAAAGGAACAGGTCATTCGCAATGAAAACCTCATCTGTCGAACTACAGGCGTGTTTCTCGTAGATGTGAATGTATGCATCGACTATAGGCCTACTTGCATTCAAAAAAGGGCGCTACTGAGCTTCTTTTTTACTTTTTCTTGGCATTTTGCTGCGGCTAAATTTGGTGTGTGACCTTGGAATAACTGCTCATCTTCTCTGCAAAGACAGAAAAAACTTTGAATAACGAGTAGTGTCGTCATCCGATCGCTTTATGACACGCAGACAATGGTGAAATGGGCGTTCAAAGATGCAAGCGGATATGCTATAATATGCTGATCAGAGAATGTTACATCTACAGTTACGAGCGCCTGTCGGAGTCATGTAGGCCTACATAGTACGTGTACTGCGGAGTCAATGACAGGTGCGGCGTTACATATCGATGGAAAGAATGACATTTACGGCAATTCCTCGTGAAGTAACATGCAGATACGGCGATCCAGATTATCTTGGCGAAATATTCCGTAACATTACTATCTATTGCTACTTGCCGAATATCTTACTTGGTCTCCCTGGCAATATCCTCATCGTACTGATCGCGAACAAGGCCAGCAACCGAAATCTTTCACCGTCCATCTATATGACTGCAATGGCTACTGTCGATAACATACTTTTGATTTTTTCTTCTATCTTTGTTCCTATGAGCAATAGTGGAGCAGGTGTGCGGGATGCAAGGCATATCCAGAACATGTAAGTCATTGAGGCCGTGTTCACATATAGCTACACGGTACACGTTCACGCCGGCAAACAATGGCTCCACAAAGGATTCAACACCATGAAACCTTCGTTTGCCAGCGTGTCTACACTCTAAAAACTGAAGTGGTGAAATCAACACCTGAGGAGCTAAAATCAACACTTTCCAAGAGGGCTGTGAGTGACTGCTCTTATGGTGTTGATTCAACACTTTCTTAGGTGTTCACCAACGAAGTGTTGCAAGTCACTTGTGAAGTGACCCGTTCCACTGTGGAAGTGACCATGGTCACTTGTCAAGTGACCCATTCCACTGTGCGCCCACACCAAACGCACCCGGAGAATCATTCATGCAGTGAACTTTTTTTTATTTTGGGCGATTTCCTTGGCTCTGTAGCCCTATCCAGCCGTATAAGTAGTAGTGATCTCCTTGGAAAGTGCTGGGCAGGAATACTTTAAAAGTTATAGTGGTCTTCTTAGAAAGTGTTAAAACAACACTTTATTTCTATTCCAACACTTTCAGTGTATTACATCGCTCGTAAGTGGTGGGGCGGTCCTATTCCAACACTTTCAGTGTATTACATCACTCATAAGTGGTGGGGCGGTCCCAAGTATTTCATCCCCGGTTTCAAGTGTAGGGCCCCACTTCGAAGTGTTGCAATCAACAACTCTTTAAAGTGTGATGGTGACACTTTCCTCCACTTCAAGTGTTGGAGCAAGCCCAACACTCCGTAAGTGTGAGAAAGTAACACTTCAGTTTTTAGTGTGTATATGTACCGTGTAGCTCTATGTGAAACAGGTGTGATAGGAATCAGTGTCCTAGGAATACAGATCCGCCAAACCATAGCCCGCTATTGTAAGGTTATATTCGAATGGTCATGGTCTCTCTAGCCATATATTCTAATCCCTCGCTGAACAAATAAGACGGGACTTTATTTCCAGGGGGACTTGGATTCCTTTCACACCGGCCTAAAGGCCTCTTTCAGCTTTTCACAAGGAAATGGGCATTTTTTAATTGATATTAAAGACACAATGAATGTGTGATATTCATCAATTTCCCTGTTAAAATCGTAAAACACGCTGCCTGAAACGCACATACAGGTATTTCAAGTGCCGCTTTGACGTTAACTCTGAACTACAGGTATAATGTAGGCCTAACTTGAAGAAATACGCTGACATTGACACCGTTTTGAATTAGTGACTGCTTTCTCGTTGATGCGGATGTTCATCGTCACGAAGCTACAAGGCGCCAATCATACATCTCTGAGTTATCTCATATGCTGAACCCCCGATTCAGATGCCTTGAAACTTTGGTTTCCAGTCGTAGAGCAGAGAGCAGACCGCCACTTGCGAATGGCGATCTAGTGTCCACACTTTAATCAGGATAATCAGTTGATGTTTGCAAAAGAGAGTGTCCCGCATATTTCGCTGTCTCCTGGGCACTTGACTCCTTGGACCTCGCATATCTTTGCATTGCAGTTCCTTTTATGTGGTCTTCTCTGCATGCGGTGTCCTATCTGGGTACTACCTGACTGCCATGTCAGTTGACCGAGCTATAGCTGTTCGCTTCCCCCTGACAGCGCCGCGATACTGCACACCAAGCAGAGCTAAGGTGGTTGTACTCACAGGAACAGTGATACTTATTCCGATCAACTGTGCTTTTGCATTGGCGTATCAATATGTCAAAGATCCGCATACAGGTGAGTAGTAAGAGCTTCTTATGCCTTTTTGTAATCACCTACCATAAAAGATGGTTGGTTCCATAGCAAGCATCTATCCACTGGACTATCTATTGTGATAGGCCTACATTTTGTGCTCTCTTATGCTCTCTGCTTATGCTCTCTTTCCCGCATTGCACGCTCGCTTATTTCGGAATACTCTTTACATTCAATAAAAAATATTTGCATCCGCCCACCATTTCTTTTTTGATTTTAAACTGTTATCACATGAACTAATTTTCCATGTCATTTTTTTCCATTTGCCTACCACAATGACATTGCCTTATACAGTCCTTTGGCAGGAAAAGAGTAATGACGGTTATTTTAGCTGAAGGGGTTATTGTCGTCCTGGGTACACATAAAGTGTACCCAGGTTCGATGTCGTCAAGTGAAATTGTACCCTGGGTCCACTTTCTTGTTACAAACTGTACCCAGGTTCTGATTTGGAGACCTCGGGGCGAGGTTGTTCTCGGTGAAGTCACTTGATATTGTGGCTGCAAGTTGGCCGTGCAAAAAGCTAAAGAAGATCGAGAAGTTGGAAGAATTTTATTTTTGACCAGCTGGACAGTTTTCAACCTTGGATGGTTACAGAGAAAGTCAATCAACTCGCCAGCTAGACAAGATAACGTGTCATTTCCATGTAGGCCTACATGTGCATGTGCCATTGTGCATGGCCATGATGGGTTTGTTTGATCATGTGTCATAGCTTGCTGGGCAAACACTGCGGGCCTGTGTGTTCCATTGTTTGGGGAGGTGTGAAAAAGGGATTATAGAGAGGCAATTACCTCGCTGTTCCTCCTGTCAGTATAATTTCTCCAAGGTCATAGCAACAGGATCCTGGAACCAACATACG
Source organism: Notospermus geniculatus (assembly GCA_002633025.1). Classification (NCBI taxonomy): domain Eukaryota; kingdom Metazoa; phylum Nemertea; class Pilidiophora; order Heteronemertea; family Lineidae; genus Notospermus; species Notospermus geniculatus. The sequence goes on from NMRB01002368.1 coordinate 24,855, forward strand.
CTAATTCACGTATCCGACGAAATCTTGAGAATGAGCTCGTCCCTAGGTCTCTAAATCAGAACCTGGGTACAGTTTGTAAAAAGAAAGTGGACCCAGGGTACAATGTCACTTGACGACATCGAACCTGGGTACACTTTATGTGTACCCAGGACGACAATAACCCCTTCAGCCCAAGTACCAGCAAGAAACGAACACACGATGAATCCAACATGACCAAAGAAGGTTACATAATTTGAAACCTCACCAATAAAGCGACATCTGAGAAACACAGAATATTTCAAAGCAGTTTGTCAAGTTGGCAAAAAAGGAATATGTCCCAGTGGTGTGCTACAAACCAAAATTCCAGAAAGAGTTCCAGGATGCAGAACAACAACAAGTAACTGTTTTTATTCAGAATTTGCTGCCAATCAGTGAAACACCTGATTAACCTGCAGAAAGAGGACAAAGTGGATGAAAAATATGTTTTCCTGCTTCACATTCTTGTAGAAATTTCAGAAATAGTATACAGCAAAGAAGACAAACGGAGCCTGTGAGCATCCTCAGGCTTCATAACATAACATTTCAATTCGCTTACCTTTGTAAAGAACTATTTTGCCAACCAAAGACAGTGACAAAGGGGAAATTGTTTTGGTGGTTATTTCCATCGGATAAGTGTACATGCCCCAGAACTTTATAGGATTATCTGTCTAAGGTCGCTACTAGCAGAGCAGGAGGAACGTACCTATGGGGACATCAAATGTGTTACTGAGGGGACAAGTCATTCGAGACCGTTTGCAACCGTGGTCAACACGATTTTTTGTAAATATTTTTTTTGTTTCGGTCTCGTTCTTCAGGTACAGCAGCGGACGGCAAAGTAAATTACAAGAAACACAGACCAACTTGGTGGTCAGGAGACGTTCCCTTTTCCGGAATTAGGTGGTTGCGTTCGGGAGAGGAGTTACAGAAGGCAGCAACTGCAGGGCTACGGCATGCTGGCCATCAGCAGGCGGTACTGGGAGACAGTCGGGTAAGCTTAGGAATATTACGAATTGTTCGTTCCTTTTCAAATATTTTAATAATGGTGGGGAATGAAAATACATTAAATCAGACTCCAGACTTGGCTCATAATGGACTTAAAACACAAACTTGCCACATTTGTGGTATAACAGCCCCTCATGTATATGTTCGCAAGCCTCATTCCTTTCTTTACATGCAGAATGCCAGAGAGGATAACGACAGTCTCAGCGAAGACCACAGTGATGATGAAGAAGAGAGCCAGGGTGATAACGGTGGCTCAGAGTCAGATCAGTCCAGCGAAGTTAATGAAGACATGCCGTCATCTGACACCTCTGGCACGTCTGGTCCACAGATGACGAGCACACCACCGTCCGGTTTGTGGCAGGATTCAGAGANACATCCGGGCACTCTTTGCTCCATTAGAGTTGCTATTGTCAGCAAGATCTAACCGCACGTAGACTGATTAAATTAAATTAAATTAAATTGTGGTCTTGAGAACTGATGCGCCTGGCATATCCTCGATCGACAGCTACAATGTATAATTTGGCCCAGAAGTCATGGTTTATATATTTACTGCAGTTACATTTTCAGGCAAGGTCTTGTAAATAGTGATTTCGCCATAAAATGAAGGGAAAAAAATTCTTATCCGGTTGGGCATATGGGGGGGGGGGGGTCGTTGCACCATGGGTAACAGTGGAGCCCATGTGAATTTACGTTTGCTTGCGCCACTTAATTCCTCCAAGCTTGCCCATTGACCTACGATTTTTACAGTGTGGTGATTACTTTTCAGCCTGCGACTGTGGAACAAATGCGACAAGAAAGTTGCCGAAAACGAAAACGCGGGCCTGAAGGAAACACGCCACCAACACCCGCACCAGGAAGACCAACTCCCGCACCAAGACAACCAAGAAGAGGAGAACGTGTCAAACGCGGGAGACTGGCCTACACACCATCAGCTTGGGTGTAGGGCTAATCCGGATCGTGGCCATCGAGATCTGTCAAACGAACTAATATAAATTACATGTAGGGGTCTATATGCAGAAGAAACGTCATCTTGTGCCCAGGCGTGGCGTTTGGAAACAGCGCAGTGGAACAAAGAAACAAAAAATATAAAGCGCACTGAAACAGAATCGTGTACCAGCATGCGGCGTTTGGAAAACGCCCTCGAACATAGATCTAGAGGGGTCTTCGTTTTGTAGAAATGGGGGTCTTCGTTTTGTAGCTACAAAACGAAGACCCCCATATCTACAAAACCATTAAAGCACTTTCGGTGAGTTTCTCATGCTGTGGCACAGACTCCTGCAGGGATAGTCGGTACCACAAGCCTCAAGGGTTACCCTTAGGGTACACTCAATAATTCAGTGGTCTCGGCCTCCGCTCGAAGCTGTCACCCTCAACCACTGAAACATTTGGTGCCAAAGTCCGTTTCTGAACACTAGATGTCACTACCAGTTGTTGACGAAAGCGCGGGATCAACCAGCCAATGACTGATCACCTTTCAAACAACCTTAGGCGGTGTTGTTTCTATGGACGCATTCACGGCAATCCAAAGAATGCTGAAGGCGAAGTACTTACACCGCTGTATTGTCCCACATCGGGGCGTATGTGACGTTTTAATTCGCAGTGAATGTATTCCAAAAAGTGGTGATCAGGACTTGTACACCGCCCGGGTACACCGACAATCATTGAAAACTTTGAGCGAGGCCGTGGTGAAACCCATCCAAAATACATTTTTCCTTCAATTGTCTAGGCCTAGTTGAAGTTCTTGTGGCTACCCAGGGCAAACTTTAGTGTGAGCTTAATTAAACTTTAGTGTGAGCTTAACTTTAGTGTGAGCTTAACAAATGTCCGGGGGGTAAATGTCCTAGAATCCTTTTCAGAGATATCGAGCTCTGCTGAACCGGAGTCGAGTTCAGTATCACTTGCAGTTGCCCGAGAGTTGAAAAAACATACGGCACACATAGACAAATTCAGCGGTAGCCCACTGCAGATTATACAGTTCATGAGACAGTTCAACGCACAAAACTGCGCCAACACTGATTCCTACGATGAAAGAATGACCTACCTCTTGCAGTTTACAAGCGGGGAACCACATCGCATCGCTGCAGGTTATATATTCACCTGAGGTCCCGGATTGCAGGCAACAATGGAGGAGTTTGAAAGAAGATACGGTGATCCAGACTTCATGGCTGATTCCTACGTAAAGAAGGCATTGGCGTGGCCAGACGTGGATTCCAAGGATGCACAGGCGCTTGACAATTACGGGATTTTCATGAAAGAGTGCCAGTTCGCAATCGGTGAAATGAACGCTGTTCGCATCTTCGAATATCCAGATAATTTAAATAAGCTTGTGCAGAAACTCCTATTCGGGTTGCACGACAAGTGGCGGTCAATTGTATTTGAAACGCGTGAGAAGGGTCATACAGTGATTTTCGCCCACTTCGTTACATCTGTACTACAGGAGGCACGGAAAGTTCGGGATCCCGTTTTTGGAAGTACAGCTCTACAGCCACCAGCGACAAAATCGTCTAACTCGCAGAAAGAAAAGCCCATACCGAAACTGCGGAGTTTTAAAGAAGGCATCGACTGAGGATTCTGAAAACTCAGGTCGTGCATGAAGATCCTGTTGCCATTCCAGACACCGCATCGACAGATGATAACTGCCAAGAGAGTGAAATACTCAGCGAAACTGGAGCCGTCCAGCCACATGAGCCATGCCAAAGTTCACTGCCCAACGCTACCGGCAACAATACAAGGGAAGATTCATGGAAACGGATGAACTGATATCAATGCTGTTGAAGCCTCCACCCACTGAAATGGCCGAAATCCCGGATGGCGTCAAAGAAAATGTCTAACTTCGTGCTCGGTAACAAGAAAAACATGAAGCGACGTAAAACAGGAAAAGAGCGACGTATTACGATGATTGTGGTGTCTATTCTCAAAAATGTTCTGTGAAGACTCGTCATTTCGTACGTGAAAACGGACTTTTCAAATACGTCGACAAGAAAAATGGTCTACTGCATCTGCAAGAAGAGAGAACGTGTGCCGTTAGATCCACAGCCAACAGAAGAAGACGTACTTGTTAAACGGATGTACTCGGAGCTGAAACGGGATCCCAACTATAAAAGATGAATTTCTTTATTTGTTATCATTGGTCCAGCAACCAATTTATGGGGATTGGACTGCAATGACTGTCAGTGATGCACTTACGGAAGACCTTCTCACTGATAGGCATGTTGGGCTACTTGTGTACTGTATCATTATCAGTGTATGTAGGCCTAGGCCTTGTAATTGTGCACGCGATTGTGAGCTGCTAGACAGTGTTGATAGGAGGAAACAAGAGCAACGCAAAGCGTGGCATATGCCCCCGCGTGTATGTTGAGTTGGGCGAACCTCCAGTCAAGTTATGTTGAAATCAGATTCCGTCGATATCAGGGAACATGCATACCAAAAACCAATATCACCGGACAAATAGTACATTACTGAAATTGACGGAATCTGATTTCAAGATGCCAGCTCTGGCGGCCATATTGTAAATTGAAATGCAGCCATTTTCATAAGGAACCTTGCTTGAGTCGCCCTCAACATACATACAAAAAGGCAATAGGATCAGACAAACGCGTCTCCCTGAAATTGACGGAATCTGATTTCAAGATGGTGGTTCTAGTGGCCATATTGTAAATCGCAGCACGGCCGTTTTCGAAAGGAACCTTCCTCTAGTCACCTTCAACATACATGCGAAAAATCAATATGATCAGACAAACGGTTTTCCCTGAAATTGACGGAATATCATTTCAAGATGGCGGCTCTGGCGGCCATACTGTAAATCAGAACGCGAGCATTTTCGAAAGGAACCTTCCTCTAGTCACTACTAACATACACACAAAACATCAATACGATCGAACATATGGTTCTCCCTGAAATTGACGGAATCTGATTTCACGATTGCGGCTCTGGCGGCCATATTGTAAATCGGAACGCGGCCATTTTCGAAAGGAACCTTCCTTTAGACACCCCCAACATACACACAAAAAATCAATTTGATTGGACCAACTGTTTTCTTTTAAATGATCGGAAATGGAAAGTTTACGGCGTGACGACGCCGACGCCGACGGACGGACGTAACGGGTGACGACATAATGCCCCCGCTTCTTAAGAAGCGGGGGCATAAAAAGGGAGTATCCTGTTTACTGTGGTGTGCTAGGAACACAATAAATAATCACAATAAATAATCTCTGGCTCACGGGTTGTAGGCCTAAGCCCTATTTATTTGTAGCTCACGTAATCATCTTTAAATTGCTATCAGGCAGACGTGTATTGTAACCTCCAATCTCTGAGGATTGTGACAGGGTTAGGGCAAGAGCAGACCCTCCTCCATGAAAGGACCCAAGAATTAAATAAAGGCCACTACACCTTATAAATCGGTGTATTTCTTTCATTTCAGAACCACATGAACTGGAAAAGTTCATGCAGACGTGCCCTACAGCACATTCTACACCAGTAATGCCATGTGAAGAAAGCCTAGAAGATGCAGATGGCCAGGCTTCTATGGCTGTCTCTCAAGACAACCCCAGCCGTGTGACTACTAGGCCTGAGACACCATGTTTTGGAGCATCTCTCTGGAACAACAGTCTTGTGTTGAGGTTGATTTACAGCTATGGAAATCGTGCTGCAGATTTTGTAAGTCGTGAGAGGAAAAAAGAAAGAGAACAATGAAACGATTACATCTGTGGACATCAACGTACAGATCAATTCAAGATGTGCAACGGCCCGCAGAGCACTGGAGAGGCTGAGGTAAAAAGACTGATCTGGACTGACCGTCCCTTACGAAAAAGTCCAATATGTGATTTTTTTTCACATTATGTGAAATGACTATTCCCATATGCAACAAGTTGAGATAACCACATTAGATATTTTACTTTTGGTAAACATACGTGAAGTGGGGACTTGGGAAAACTTCAGTGTTGAAAGTAGGCCAATCATTCCTCAACCTGTGAACTCGACTTAAAATGTGGATTCATTTTAATTTCTTTATTTGACAGGTACAAACTGAAGAAGCCAGACGAGTAACAATCGAAATACTGGCGAAGAAAATTATTGGCCATAACCCTTTGGTGTTCGAGTTCCTTGCCGTTGTCATTGATGATGATGATGATGGCTGTGCCCAGACATACACAACAACCGAGGAATGGAAAGTACCAGAAATAAACATCAAGAAGTCAACTTCCAGGACTTAGCAAATTTTCGACCCCAACCGGGGTCTTCTTCAGGCTGGCACTTTTCCACACTAGGTCTATGGAAAAGTGCCAGCCTGAAGTCCTGGAAGTTGACTTCTTGATATTTACCACTTTGTGTGTCAATTTTTGTGCTTTCTTCTTTGGATACCAGAAATAAACGAAATGGATATGCCTACACAGTATGATGTTGTTATAAAAGATAACATCATTGAAAAGTTTCTGTAAGTGATGAATGATGTGCTACATTTAGGACCATTTTTGCAGGCCTTGTCAAGGCTAGCTAAAAAGTGCATTGTTTCCAAATTTGTGAGGTGCATGCACTCTTTAGCTCGACTTAAAAGACTAAAAATTGTTATTTTCATTTTGTGGTTCTCAAAGGGGCTGTTCATTTTCAGCTCTTGAAGAATCTGAAACAGCTCTTCACATATGTAAAAACATTTGCATTACGTGAATTTTATTTTCCCACATGTGATTTCCAGATTCCCATATATGTTAATTTTCATTTACCACATGTGAAATTTCCATGGGATAAATTCACACGTGAACTTTGCTCGTTTGAAAGCGGACGGCCTAACTTTACAATCCCCCACACCATGAAATAGTTCCCTCCGCGACAGCGTACACACGGCGGTGATTCGGTTTTTCAAATATGTTAATCGATGTCGGCAGCACCGGCACCGGCACTGGCGTAGGTCAGTGACGTCATCAACTTCTCGATTTGGCGCTTTTTTTCTTTGCGTCATGCTTCACCGGCACCGGCAACACCGGCACGTCTTCTTTTTCTTGGGCGCCGTCAAATCCCACCGGCACGTCTTTCTAAAGTTACTGTTGACCAACTCATCGTCAGCATTCAAAAAGTGACACCCGAATCATCAACATGGCTGAATTTTATTCAAGAACAATTGACGACTTATTAACTCTTTGAGTGCCAAAGACGTACTGGTACGTCACTGTGTTTTAGGGACATTTCAGTTCACCAGATGAACACCAGATGTCTCACCAATCTCTAATACTGTTCTAAATGGCTCTCTGACTGTGGGCAATGGAATTGTGTGGTGTTTGGACTGTGGGAGGCTTGGTGGTTGTGCTGCACCTCATTTTGTGGCAAAAATTGGCATTTTTTGCAAAAAATACAGTTTTTGTGATCACTTTTTAGAAAATGTTCCCCCCACAAATTCTGCTTTCATGATTGTTTTTTTGAAAGAAGAAGTAGAAACATTCAGCGAGAACATCCATCTACGGGGGCACCAATTCAAATTAGCACCAATCAGAGCCACAAACCAAAGGCGTGGTAATTTCTTTACCAATAGAGTAGTGAAGGCGTGGAATAGTCTCCCCGAGGCAGTAGTTGAGGCACCTACACTAAACACGTTCAAATCGAAACTTGACAAACATTGGGTAGGTATTAATGCCAACGCGCCTTACGTGTACAGGTGGTAGCTCATGTATATAAGATCCCTGAAACTTTTCCAGATGGCATACGGTGGCGAACCAATAATCGATACGGACCTGGACTATGATTGCGAAGATACTGACTCAGTACGTAGTGGAACGACCCAGGAGGAAACAGAAACCGAACTTGATGAGCCAAATCAATCAATGGACTGCGACGACCTCAGGTTAGTCGCGATTGGTGATCATCGCATTGCTGTCGAACATGTGCATCCTGACGACATAGCATCGGAGGATTGCATTATGGTATCGGTCGGGAGATCTGTAGGGTCTGATTGCCCGGTATGCCCTGTGGCCCACAGAAGACTAAAGCGCCACGTTACAACCGATCATCTCCCCTGGTATGTGGCTGGGAATACAGCCTGCTGGAAATGTAGGGTGCAATGTGGGTCAACTTTCATGCTGGAGAAGTTCCATCCACACAATTTCACGGCCGATGAAATCTACCCTTTTTGGCGAGATAAAGTGCACTATATGCTGTGCGCCTTGGTCCACTTTTTTGGAGTTCCAAATCTAAACGGGCTCCTCCAGCTGGTACTCACCAATGGCTGGTACCCAGTTGCTACCTCAACCATTGATTATAACTCGCCGTTTCTCCCTGAAGAACAAGTTTGGATGCACGAATATGAAATCCTATACAGTCCTGATTTCTCCCCGGACACTGTTTTTTGGCCTGCACCTCCGAACAGGGTAATTTCCCTGGTGCACTGGAGAATCCTATCAGAACTTATTGTCAGGCTGACATCGGATAGGGTTCAGTACTTGCATCATCTGTGAGCCCAAGAAGGAAGTTACAACATTAACTCAGCTGATTGCGGGTACATGTTCCAGTTCGGAGTGCGGTTAGTCAGTCCAGATTGTATGGGGTGATCAATGTCTTTTGAAATACCCTGCTCCAACTGCGAGTTACCTTTCCATACAACTTTCCGGAACCCAGCTGATTAGTGGGTCCTACAATGTTACAATTCTGTTATTTGGTTAACCTAAGGTACTAAATACAAACGTATCTATTATCAACTTTACACTGAGCATCCCGTCACTCGTCATTATAATTATTTGTCCTGTTTTGAAATACTCTGCTCCAACGGCGAGTTACCATTCTGTATAGATTTATCTCATACTGTCCTGGTACCCAGCTGATCAGTGGGTCCGACAATGTTAATATTGTGTTTATTCAGCTAACTTTTGGTACTCAATACAACATGCTTATAAATAACTTTCCATTCAGTGTACATCATGGTTGAAAACGCACAGTTACTTCACAGGGTTACTCCGTGATCATTGCAACTAATTTTTGTCCGACTGTTCCTCTAACACGGTTCGCACGCACCCAAACGTTACTGCCAATTAACTTGACCTCAACACAAGACAACGAGCAGTGCACTGTTATTATAACCTTTTTTGCCACTTCATTCCAGTTATTGCACCTAGGTGAAGGAGTTCTGATCTTAACTACTGAAGAAATCGTCTAACGTTTCACAGCCATTGGCGTGAATAACCTCATTATCTTATCCAAGACCTACCTAGTTCGAGTATTATCACAACCAAGGGATTGATAATACCTCACCAAGTCCAGGTAGGTTCATTTATTCTTCAGTTAGGATCGCACAAAATGTAAATATTACCACTATTACAAACATTACAGTAAACAACGGGCATATACAATGATTGGACGCATGCGCCGAAAGAACAGTTTTACCAACTCGCAAAGGTCCAGAAGGACCAAGACGCGTGAAATGATTATGATTATGATGATGAAACATTATGAGGCCAGTTTGGGGTGTCTATCTGAATTTTTTTTTGCCTGAAATTTTGATGGGAAAAGTGGTCTAAACCCTGTATTTCCGGCACTCAAAGAGTTAAACGATGAGATATGGGAGAGTAGCTACCAACAAACCCGATTATCGAGTCATTGGATTACACACGAAGAATTAACAGGAAAAATTATCAACAACAAAAGATCTACTTTAAACTGGTGCATGGATAATGAACTAATTGCAAGACAACGCAGATGCTCGGAGTGTAATTTCCTAATGACACTTCAAAGGGATGCAGCTGCAAAGAAATCTTCGGATCTCCTCATCTGGCGTTGTCGGAGAACTGCGGGACCGAATGGCAAACACGACAAGTCATTGAGCTTGAGATGCGGCAGCTGGTTTAAGGGCTCCAACTTGAACATGGCAGAGGTACTGCATTTAACCTACGCCTTCGCACATGGATGGTCGCACGCAATGGTTACCCATGAAACAAGGGTCTCCGAAAAGACAGTCGTCGATTGGTTTAATTTCTGCAGAGAGGTTACTTCCGCAATGACGATTGCAACGCGCCAGAAAATCGGGGGACCAGGTGTGATTGTCGAAATCGACGAGTCTAAATTCGGAAAAAGGAAATACCATCGTGGCCATAGAGTTGAGGGTCAATGGGTTTTCGGGGGAGTTGAACGAAACACTGGTAAGCTCTTCATGGTTCCTGTCGAAAGCCGCAGTACCGATACGTTACTCCCGATTATTCAAGAATGGATTGCTCCCGGAAGTGTTATCATTAGCGATTGTTGGCGGGCTTACGATTGCCTTTCAAAAGAAGGTTACGAACACCTCACAGTAAATCACAGCCTCACGTTCAAGGACCCTGAAACAGGTGCGCATACCAACACCATAGAAGGCGCATGGAACCACGCAAAGAAGAACATGCCAAGATATGGAACGAGGAAGAACATGTTCAAAGGTTACCTTGAGTTATATATGTGGCACAAAAGCATCAAATACTCCGGTCAAGATCCCTTCCTGGCATTCCTGAATGGCGTAAAACACGTGTACAATCCAGATGAATGGTCAATGCCGAAAAAGTAGAAGGACTTGGGACTCTTCATCACTAACAATCCCTACATTGAATGCCAGACCCAACAGTGGACAACCACAGGACCAATCAACATTACATGTTCTAAATATGCAATTTCATGATGTATATAATAAATAATATGTACATTACTCAAACATTACTTTCTGCTTCAATTTCTTATCCCACTTTTCATTGCGCACCCAGACCCAGGATTTACTCCACGAAACGGATGTCACAATCATTCTGTTGCACTCTGCGACAGACGTAATTACGGCAACAGTGGGGGAAGTTATGTGAAACATTGGAATAAATAATCTTAAACAGTGGGAGCAATAATCCCAAAGAGTGGGAGAAATAATCCCAAAGAGTGCGAAAAATCATCCCAAAGAGTACGAGAAATATTCCAAAAAGTGACAGAAAGAACCCCAAAGAGTGCGAGAAATATTCACAAGTAGTGGGAGAAATAATCCCAAAGAGTGCGAGAAACAATCCCAAAGAGTGCGAGAAATATAATCGGCGAAATAATCCAATAGGGTTCCAGAAACTTCCTTAACTCTAAAGTTTACCTTTAGCTATTGTTTGCAGGGCAGAATACAAAAGGTTAAAGTTGACCTTAAAGTTAAGGAGGCTTCTAGAATACGGGCCAAAGAGTGGGAGAAATAATCCCATAGAGTGGGTGAAATAATTTCATTAACTTCACCGTTCTTACTTTGCGCGACTTGCTCATGCTTTCCTATCATGAAATGAAAACTTTGCGCCAAATTGTTCATTTCATGACGCAACGAGGTAAACCGTACGTACGTCGTAGGCCTACGTCATGTCGCGTCGGCTGACTTACAACAATGACGTACGACTGCACTTCAAATCCGTACGTCCTCAGGGTACAAACTTCACCAGCATCACCTGAGGATCCTCACCCACTGTCATCATGCTGAAAGCCAAGAAATTCCGCTCGCAAGACGTCAACCTGATTCATGGAAAGGCCGCCAACATAACAGTCCCCTGGAATGCCATTCTCAGACCTAATATTTTTGAATGGCTTACTCTGCATGAAAAAGCTACCAACTGCAGCGTTGATTTGGTAATGCCTGCTGCCTTATCGTTAACCTCAACCCTTTGCGGACCAAACACGCGTGTGGAATCGTCGCCGGGTGTCCCAACAAGCCTAAACCTCTTTGTAATTTCAACAAGCCCTCCAGGGAGCGGAAAGTCCATAGTTTATGATAAAATTATTCAGGAAGTTGCGAGCCAGTACAGCCAGAGACATGGAGGAAAGACCTTTAAGCTGGAAGGATATACAACAGCAGGGCTTCAGAAACACCAACAAGAGACAAGTGGGTACGGGTTGATATCCAGTGATGAAGGCCATAGGTTGTTAGCAGCCATCAATTTGAAGCAGTCTAAAGGTGAATGTGAGCGAGCATTATTATGCAAAATGTGGGGAGGCGCAGGGGACAACACAATGTTGTCAACTGGCACCAGAGGTTTCGGAACAACATCAATGTCGCTGGCCTGTTACGTCCAACCTCAGCCGTTGCTGACAGAGCTCTCGGCCATGTCGGAAGACGACGGTTTCCTTGATCGTGTCCTCATCTTTGCTGCATTTCCGAAGTTGTTCAAGGCCCAAGTCATCAGGGACAACATGGACAGACTGCAACATTCCACCATGAACAATCTAAACGACGTTTTCAGAATTATAGAGGAAAGTCATAGAAAAGGAAAAAAAACATACAGCCTATCAGAAGACGCTCTACGGCGGTACGATCAGTACAATGATAGCTATGTCGATTTCGTTTGCCAGCGATGGAATGGAACACAAGGTAGGGTATAGGCTATGCCATGATGTCCACGACCACCACCGTCACAACCACCTTTTCAGTCGAGTCACACTACCGTCTGTCGATCATGTCGTCTTGATAACTGGCGTGGTCTACGCCTAAATGGAACGTAAATAATAATTTTACAAAAAGACTAGGCCTAGGCCTACCGGCATTCCTTTTTTCGTCCAAAGGTGGTCAATTTTAATTCACTTTATTCCCCCAGGCATGCCAGGAGAACATGGAGAAGGATACGGGGACGGAAGTGATGACGCAATTATGGACTTCTCACACTTCTGTTCAAGCAAGGACACCCTACACGTCCTTAGGCTGGCTGCGAATCTCCACGTCTTCATGAGTGCCTGGGACTCTGTCGAAGCCAATCTACCTGAACTGGACGTCTCATCAGATATCAATCTAACAACAATGAACGCCGCAATTGCACTTTACACCGCCGTGCAGCAGCAAAAAACGATTTTCGTACAAGCAGCCAACAACGGCATCCGCGATGAGGTCACCATTTCTACCAAAAACTGCAAAACCATTAAAGAGAGAGTCATCAGCGCAATATCAAACACAACTACCCCAATCACCACACCACGGATCGTTCAAAAGAAACTGAACAGTGTAACGACAGAAGTTATTCAAAGTAAGTTTAATTGCATGCAGTCATTTCACATTTTCAGTACTATTATGCATCTACGGTCGTCCTAAAACTTCAATATCACGCTCAAACTCCTTTGCTACAATGAGTAACCCCTCCATTATACCGGAAGGGTCGTCTTCAAAGACGACGTAAAAACCATTACCAAGCAAAAATGCTAATATAAAATCGTTTTCATTTCAGGTATAATGGAAGAATGCGCCAGAGAAACCTTCGGGGTTTTGGTCACCAACCCGCCTGGAACTCGCCTGAAACATGCCTTCATGAAGCCATTCCCCAACGAGGATGCTAACACCTACCTGATGAGAAATGGAACAACTGACATAGCAGGATACCAAAGAAACTTCGTCAACACGTCAGATATGTCGCAGGCTATGAGGGATCTTGTTCAAACTTCACATCCACAGGCAGAATTGATAATTGACATTTTGTAAATTCAGTGAAACAGATCGCTAAATGACTTCTGCATGGTACGGAACATTTCAAAGTCACCACATGACGTCATTACGGCGCATCATAGAGGTACACAATTTGTACAACATATTCCGGCATTCATATCATTGAATTGAAGCTTAGTCCAATTCGATTTCCTACAATGGTATTTCGAAAATAATAAACGACATGCATTTGAACGTTATTAATTACTTTTCTTCATACTGTTACCTCTGGCTCTGGCGACTTTCACAATTTCCAGATACCTGTACCCTCGGCCCCAGTGTATATCCAACGTCCCGGTCCTGAGTTGATTTCGGATCATTTCGTAACCTGGACCCATATTCATAAAACTACTTAAATCTAAGTGTGACACTTATCCTTTGATCAACACAGAAAACAAATATCACAATTTTTAATGCATGATAATGGACCCTGGCGTTGCCGGTGATGCCGGTGGTGTCTGTGATGCCGGTGGTGCCGGTGACGGATGCCGGTGGTGCCGGTGGTGTTGGTGGTGCCGGTGGTGTCGGTGATGCCGGTGGTGTCGGTAATGCCGGTGATGCCGGTGGTGTCGGTGGTGCCGGTGGTGTCGGTAATGCCGGTGGTGTCGGTGATGCCGATGTTGCCGATTTGCCTGTGCTTCGGGTGTCAATAACTAAGCGTAAAAGTAGTCCTCAGCTCAATCAAATATTACTACGCATGTGAATCTGCCTGGGAGTGTGGGGGATTCTAAAGTACCAGATTCCCCATTTCAGTACCAGATTAAAGGACCACTGTATTGCATCTTTCTGTCGACAGCCGGCGCCACCGGCACCATGCTCCAAAACTGTAGTTAAGCCTTTCGCCCCAGTGTTGGAGAATGTATGATTACAGTCTCGGTCACCCAGCCGCTGGTGATCGAACAAGTTTGTGTAGCAGTACTGCGGAACGAAACGGCTGGCTGCGCGAGACTAGTTGCATGCGGTAGTTTACCAAGTCGTTAGTAGGTCTCCCCCTTAACGCGGGTAGGTGTAACGCAGGGTTGGGAAGCAATACTGTGGTCCTTTATTCTAAACCACCTTGGTCACAGTGAGCCTTGTTTTCAATGGATAATGCATTAGCCTCGTTTTAACCACACCGGGCTTTGGTGTCGCAACCAAAACCGCCGACCATGTGTTTCTCGCTTCGAGCATTCAGAGAGGCGGTGCAGAGAATATGGGCGAGATTTATACTCACTGACCTATCCCAAGAATGTTTTGTATCATAAGCTACACATCCTGCGGAAAATCCGTTGAAGAAAGCGCCCTGCTGTCTCATTTCGGCTCCTGCAGCTTGTTGGGCCTAGCGCTGCACACCGATGTACACGATGTAGGCACGATGTACATGTTGTTACACAGTGACGTCGCGTCATCGACGTAGCGTCATCCGCGGAGCCGGATGCCGGGTCGGATTGACTCTGAACATCTCAAAATAGGCCTATTTGCAATCAAATCGCACTGGGCTGACTGAATAGGCCTATGAATGTTTTAGTGCCGTAAAGGTTTATGGAAAGGTGGTTTAGAATAGAAATTGATACCTCACTGTCGGTATTGGTCGTCTCACCAAACCCGCTCGGGTGGAGCTGTCATTCCGACCTAAACCCTCGGCGAAGCGCCTCGGGTTTAGGTCTGCATTTTAGCTCCACCCTCGCGGGTTTGGTGAGACAACCACTCAATACCTCCAGTTCGGTATCAATTCCTTAAATGAGAAAGGACTTCAGTGACAAGTATACATTGTCTGGTATAAAGCCTGCTGTCCTCAGAGACATTTATCGCTTCCTGACTGAAGATGCTTCAGCTCCCGCCAATAGAGCAACTGCCGATGTTGATGAAAGAGTTGCGACTTGGCTAGCAAGTGGTTGCGATGAAGATCTGTTCTATGATCTTCGTCGGATGAATGGCAGACCAGAAGATCCGAAGTTCAATGCTTTTTGGGATGAGTTGGACGGTTACATGCAAGAGATTATGGCCGTGGATCACCGCCGTCGAGAAGGAATGTTCCTTCCCTTTGCTATATCCATCCGGGACCTCAGGAACCAGATCGACAGGACACCACTACAACAGGACACCACTGCCTGAACATCAGTGTTGTAAATGAAACCATGCAGGTGCATGAGGTGGAGAAAAGGCATGTTGGCAATCTAATTGCCAGTATGAAAGAGTATGCTGATGAGGCTTATCAGCCTCCAGTATAGTTCATTTGCTGGGAGTCAAAAAAGAAGACTTCAGAGAAAAACAGGTAAAGAACATTAAGTTGAAGTAGTATTCATTTATCATGTTTATAAGTAGGCCTATTTTTTACAGATCGTTGGAAGCTTTCTGACAAGAAAAGTCACACGATATTATATGCATTTGTAGTGTAGTAGATCAGATACCGGTAGGCCTACCACGATTGTTGAATTTGTTCTGCACGAATAAGAAAACAAAACAAATTACATAAAAAAATTATGTTGATTTTGTGATGTCACTAATACATGTAATACATTTCTGTATTTGCAGAGGAATGGGTATCAGTACGGGACACTGGGTGGTCAGCATATGATTCCCGCATGCAGAAAACTGGCAAAGGATGATGAAAGATTCAGAACTATAGGCTCTGTGTGGTCTATGCTGACCTCTCGTTTGATGCTCAGATGTTCGTGTCTGCTCAGCATAACAGAACAGGTGAATGTAGAGCATTGACAACTCTTAAAGATAAGGTGAGACTTAAGTCCGATTAAAAATACCCACTCTGCTGAATGATTCAGAAGGATGCATCTACATTCAGCAAGTTGAGCTAACAGGCAGTCATCTGAAGGCCATTGACTTCTGATATATGAAACCAATACAGATTTACCTCGCTATTACGAACCCTTTGGGGTCCAAGGGTTCAGTTCGTATAAAACGAGGAGTTCGTAATAGCGAGGATTCGTCCTTGGGGGCATGATGACCACGCTGAGTAGGCCTAAAGCCTACTTTATATTTTGATGCACGACCATCACCGCCGACCGACGCGCGATCTTGCGTTCGACGCCAACCCCGTCTTGCGATTTGGTCGACGTCCGATCGGGAGGCTGTAATTACTTGAGTCATTTCATAACAGTTCGCTGTCACCAAAAATAGATTTTTGCTGTCACTTAAAGAGCTGGTGCAAACCCGATTGCAAAAGTAACAAAGAAAGGTGTCAATATTTGGCATATCCCCGTGTTTTATCATATCCCCATATTTGAGTTTTCCAATTCTGACCCCAAATTTGAAAAAAACGCCAAAATCGCACGAATCCAAGCCACGCCCACTTTTCGTGCCCCAGTGCAGCCAGCCTGAACGATGACGTCACACCCCGAACGCAGGTTTGAAATGCAGGAATCTATACTATAATGGGCGTTGTGGCCGCGAAAAAGGAGGTGGATTTTGTTTCAAGCTGTGGTCTCGGAAATGCGTTGAATGTTGGAAACCAATGACTTAGTAGGTGTGGATCATATTGTAGATTCCCCTCGACGCATTCGTTTTTGAAATTTTACCCCCTTTTTGGTAAAAAATGCCTTTTTGTGCCACAATTTGAACACAGGAGAGTTCCACACAGCTACTTGATAGTGTAGCCACCTAGCGGCAATGAGACAAACTACGTCCGTCCGAACCAACTGGAGTTGATCGCGTCGTATACAAGTGTGTAGTGTAGCAATGTGTACATGTGTTCGGTCAACGAAGAAACAAGGGCCTTTCTCACGCCTCCTCAAAAACTACGCATTGACGGCAGACAACACCTTTTGGGAATGTTTACGTATTATGTGGGGAGTGTTTTAAACCTACTTTTAGGCCAGAAAGTGATGCGGGCTTGGCAGAATCAATGGTTTTTCTGCACTAATCGAGCGGCGCATTCGCCATCATCTTTTTTTGTATTGCGCTGTAAACCATGCGCACCAATTCCGTGTGAGCCGCGAAACACCCTACACCTGTCTTCGGCCATCGTCTCATCGCCACATCATTACATTGCATGGACGGTATCAGGACACATTCCCTTCGGANAAAATCCTTCTTTTGCCTTTTTCTCAAAATGGTGCTTGATATCGATGACCAACTGTCATGGCGCCACAACAAACCCCGCGAGCCATTCGCTTGAATATCGCCGAGAGTTTGACCTCTGGAACGAATTGTTCGTCTGGTAATCGCATCGCCGATCGTTCTTTCAGTTTGTAGGACGGAATCCGAGCAAGATGAAAACACTGAGCAAAAGAGGTCATTCTTGGAAGAAACTGCTGATGATGTTCAGAGTGAGTTTGCTGAAGCCTTTGAAAGGTGAGTGCCTGGGTAGATTTAAGTGAATCTCAGTTGCTTACTGAACATCGGAGCCCGGTTGCACAAAAAAGCATACTAGGCGTAGTATCATTCTATCTCCTAGTTGGCTTCTAACTTCGTATACAAACGCATACTAAGTTAGAAGCCAACTAGGAGGTAGAATGATACCACTCTGAACCACAGAGTCATGACTTTTATTAATTTATCGTCATTGACTCTGATGTATCATGGCCGCCATACTGCAGAGACTACTTATTTTCAGTGGTCATGTGATCTCATCTGGTCATGTGACAAACAAGATGGCCGGAAAACGCCAAGCAAACTTTATCAGGTTATAAAGTAGATCACCAAAAACACCGAAAAACCTGCTCCGGTTTAACGCCTGTTTAATGATGGAATAAATATATTCATCAGCTATGTACACTCATGGCCAAAAGTAAATGGACAGCAGTTTTAGTGGAGCAGATAACCCAAACAATCATTCAGTTGATGATACAAGCATGAGATTTGGCAGAAATATTTATTGTGTGTTAGATTTTAAGAAAAAAATGCTAGCCACCTAAAATTCCAATATGGCGCCCATTTTCCAACATGGCCGCCATGACGCCTAAATGCAATATACTGTTGTGTAAAATAGCCAAAATGCAGTTGTAATTGAGATAAATTGTAGGTTTATTTGCCAGGAACTTACTGAATTTAATGGAGAGAACAGAACTGGCCCCTCAGGAATCCAATATGGCCGCCCATTTTCAAGATGGCCGCCAAATAACTGCCGAATATCCAACATTCGCCAAGTTCCCTGGTGTTGCCGCGTGTTTTTCCATATAACTTGTTGATTGTTATTACTACTTATCTTTTCTTTAAAGAAACGCTGAATTGTATTTTAAATGACAGAAATGATAGGTATATTAACCCATTAATGACAACGTCCGTACTCGAGAACTAGGGACATGATGAATATGCTAGTGCCCATTTTCCTCCCATCATTGTTTTAACACTCTAGACTGGCATCAGTAATGACCGTGATGATAAACAGGAAGTCAATTTCCAGAGTCTTCATCAGGCTGGCACTTTCAAGTCGAGCTACCAGAAGTGTAAATGACCCAATGGGACGAAGGTGCAGACGACCCAATGGACCTACCTGGCAAAGTAATGACCGTGACGTGAGGATCCGGGGGATGAAGGAGGGAGTCGCAGGTCAGGTTCCCATCGATCTCCCACCAACTGAGGGCCTGGAAGTCCTTCAGAGGAATCGGGCCATTGAGGGGGGTCCTTGTAGAGGATCCAAAAGTACTTGAGATACCATTGAGATACCATTGCAAGGGACGAAGGTGCAGACGACCCAATGGACCTACCTGGCAAAGATGGTTGAGAAGGCCCATGAATTGACACTGATGGAGGACATGAGACCAAACTTTCTGGAGGGTCTCCGCCGAAGGAAACACCAGACCCTGAATCAAATCGAAGATTAACCCCAGGTACTTGAAAACCTGCGATCCCCAACCTTCAGGCCAGGTTCAGCAGAAACCTGGCCCGGTGAAGGCTATATCCACCTTTGACTTTGCAAGCAGCAGCCACTCGTCCAGAATAAGGAAAACCCAGAAGCCTGAAGTGAGAGGCCATGGCCCGGAGAACCTTCGTGAAAATGAGTAGGGCAGGGGAGAGACCATAGCACATCACCACAAACTACCATAGGTCGTCAGACCTATCATGATAGGTGTGACGACCTATGGTGAACCTGGAGATACTTCTGATCCTGGAGACGGACAGGGATATGGAAATAGGCATCCTTCATGTCCAACTTGACCGCCCAATCTCCTACGCGGAGCTGGGAATGAACCTGCTGTACAATTTCCATGTGAAATTCGGGAACAGGGGACGCAGGCCCCCGGATTTCTTCGGAACTACAAAGAGATGGGAATAGAAACCGGGACCGAGCGGGCGAGCGCACTTGACGGTCGCCCCTTTTTGTAACATTGAATCTACTTCCTCTAAAAGAAACTGTCTTCTCCGTGGCTCTTTGGGAAGGCACACAGGATTAATAGGAAGGTCTGAAAGTTTTGGCCTTGAAATGATATTTAAGGGAAAGACCTCCAGATAGCCTGGGCGCCTTGAACCAGGCATGCTGTGTGTCAAAAGCCAAGCCAACTTTGCTAACCAACGCAGCATTGACTAAGCTCTACTCCCTAGCTTGCTTTTCCAACTCAGGCAGCATATCCCCGAAAATAGCCTTTCAGGGAGAGAGGACTGGCTGACAAAGCAGCCACTCCCGCACACCTTGAAGAACCATGTGATAGTAGCACTTCTCAAGATAAACACGCCTCCTCTCCAGCATAGAAAGTGAAGTATATGGAGCTCTGGTCTGAAAAAGGGCTGAGTGGTTGAGCGCAACGACCAGAGGTCGGAAGAGGGACTGCCTGACCGAGGAGTCAGAATGTCCACCCGGAGGGGACTCATCGAGCTTGTGCAGAGCGGCAAGAGTTGAGCTAGCCGGCTTGTTGTACTTGACTCGATGACGCGAAGACTCGATGGCGCGATGACTCGATGACCGCCAAAATTATCAAAATGAAATTCAGCTGGTTATTTCTTAGAAGTGGAATGGATCAACAACGGAAGTGGACCGACGCAGTGTCGCCAGCTACCAAGAGGTGAATTGATTCAGCATAAATCATGAAATGAAGGATAACCTCGAAAAAGGCCTACAGCTCCTAAGTCCTTGAGAATTTACTATATGGGTCCCTTTTGGAAAGTTGTAGAAATAAGTGCGGGTGTCAGAAGGGTGCAGGAGAGAAGCAATGTCCATCTAGGGCTTTTTCGGACAATAGCACCGGTTTCCTCCTATCCGACGATCGGTTGGTACCTATTTTCGGACAAAGTTTATTTGACGGAACTTTTGTTTTTTAAGGTCACTGAACACAATGGTGACATTTTTTTCTTATTTCGACCCTTAATTCCCTTTTTCAACCCGGAAGTAAGCCTTTTTCTCGGAAAGTATTAGTCATACGACAATGGGACCACTTGCATTCGATTCTACGGGAAATTTTACATATAATATGTTAATCTTATCAAAATCGGACAATAGCACCGGTTTCCTCCTATCCGACGATCGGTTGGTACCTATTTTCGGACAAAGTTTATTTGACGGAACTTTTGTTTTTTAAGGTCACTGAACACAATGGTGACATTTTTTTCTTATTTCGACCCTTAATTCCCTTTTTCAACCCGGAAGTAAGCCTTTTTCTCGGAAAGTATTAGTCATACGACAATGGGACCAATTGCATTCGATTCTACGGGAAATTTTACATATACTATGTTAATCTTATCAAAATCGGAGAGGGTCGAAATTTTTAAAAAATCCAAAGGGGTATATTCAGCCGTGTTTGACCTTGAAACTGTGACCTTCGAGCTATGCCTTGAAACTTAATACACTTTTGCATCTCACTGTATATAATACAATGCGCACAACCGGTGCCACTTGGTTCAGAATATGGCGTCCGTCCGAAAATAGATATTCCGTCCGACAATTGGAATCTATTGCGAAAAGTAACTGCGTGCACATCGTAGCGGTCCCTTCCTTCCTCCGGGGGCGCCACCATCTATATTTCTTCTTGTAAGTGATCCTCCTTCCTGCACCCTGCACCCTGCACCCTGCACCTACATCTACACCTACGCCCTCTGGTGGCAAGCGCGCACTTCATTCACGCCAGGCATGATGGGACACTGCCATGCACCAACATTAAAATTTGTCTGGACGGGGATAGATGAGGCCTTTAATTCACCTTTAACTGCCACGAACGCCACCCAACGTCTCCTCCGTGAACGACTCCTCAGCTAAACGTCTCTGTTTCGTTAAAGGAATCTTTTCTAAAAGCACGTCTCTGATTTTTGAATCTACGTCTCTGTTTTGACAACGTCTACTTTTTTGCGGATATTACCGCCCATATCTACGTTATCTACTTCCGTTCTGACTTATACTTCCGTTGTGAGTTAATTTGGAAATTCGTTCTCGTCTTAATTTCGTAACTCGTTCCGAGTTTCTGTAATTTGTTCTGGCACCTAGGAGCCACCGTAGAGTTCTGAAAGGCGGAACTCGAATTAAAATAAGGCATTCACCAACTGTGCAGGAAATTTTAACTGGCCTTCTTCGCGCCTTCGAGTCATCGCGCCATCGAGTCATCGAGTCAAGTACAACAAGCCGAGCTAGCCAACAAAGACTTACGACGAATAAGAGTCTCTACATCTGCAAGTTTGTTAGTAGGGATAGAGCCCTGCTTACCCAAGACACCTGTGTAGGACTCCATCGGCTTTTCGCCCGAGGGAGCCCAGGCGGCGAGGGGGTCACCGTCCTCAACATAAAACCGATCTTTTTAGTCTTTGAGGTCCTTCTTGGGAAACTTGAGCATGGAGTCGGCACCAAAAGGTAAATCTTCCAGTTTATGGACTGGGAGGGACTGGCCATATGGGTGAAACCGGACGTCACTAAGTCGGACAGGAGGAAGGTATACGACCGTCCTTAGAACTGTCTTCCGGAAGGCTAGAGACTTTGGAGGATGTCGACCGAATAGGAGGTTCCGGAGCCGCCCGCTCATAGGTGTGGCTATCTAATGTCCTATACGCTGATTAGATAGCATTTGGGATACTAAACCTGAGGTTTAGCTGATACTGAACTCCATGCTGAGTTCAGCAGCAGTCTGTCAACTAGTGTGCCCTGGTAGCGAGCGACATAACACTCTCTTACTTAGCTCTAATCCACCACTCCCTCCATGGTTTAATTTCCGATCGGAGTTTTCCTTCTAAATGAACTGCCTTTACCGAGCTATTAATGAGCATCATCTACCCAGAGCAACAGTTTTTTTGGTGCCAGAACTCCATATTTGCCCCAACACTATCTGCAGAAGTCCCCCTGCTAGCATGAGACTTGACTGCCAGAGGTTCCGTGGGGCATTTTATAGACAAAAAGAGCTCATCCTTTTGGCCACCCCAGCATTAGCAGTCCATTTTAGGGACAAAGGTTGGAAATAAAAGGACAAAGAAGAATGGTTTTATGGCTTATGGCCGTTTTCAGTGCGCTGGCGGCCATCTTGAAAAAATGGCGGCCATATTGGATTTTTTTAATGGCTAGCACTTTTTTCTTAAACAGTTACTTGGAGAGAATATTCATACCAAATTGCATGCTTGTATCATCAACTGAACGATTCTGGCCCAAAATCACATTTAGCTGCTCCACTATTTATCTTGAATATCTCCAAACCAATGCGGTGAAGAAAATTGAATCCGACATATGTAGTGGTAAATTTTCCTGGCTATCTAATGGTATCAGCGTCGAAAAAATCCGCTGAAAACCGCATTGGGAAGAAGGAATTTTGTAAAGGTGTGTTTTTTGCTACTTTTTTATTTGTATGATTTCATTCAAAATTTTTATATCACTGTGTTCTACTCATCGAGGCCTTTCATAAAATATCCTGAAATTTCAAATATTCCGTGTAGAAATGTGATTTGGGGGCATTTTTATCCAAATATTTTTGGCCATGCGTGCAACACCTTTGACACAGGCCTTTGCGCTATTGTGAGTTGTGGTGGTGAATGAAAACTAAGTCATTTCTCGTTCACAATGAATAAAGAAACCCAGTTGTGGCTGTAGGTCGAGTTTGTCATGCAGGGTCAATTCAGAGGATTCCTGGTAGTTGACCAATTCACAGCCTGTTGGCACCCCGTCAATCCCACAAACTATTCAATGGCCATTGATTTTTATCTACGGGCATGACCATTGGGTTCAAGGGGCTCTGTCAAAGGTGTTGCAAGCTTGGGCAACATAATTTTGATAAAAGTGCCCCAAAATCACATTTCTACACGGAATATTTGAAATTTCAGGGTATATTATGAAAGGCCTCGATGAGTAGAACACAGTGATATAAAAATTTTGAATGAAATCATGCAAATAAAAAAGTAGCAAAAAACATACCTTTACAAAATTCCTTCTGTCAAATGTGGTTTTCAGCGGATTTTTTCGACGCTGATACCATTAGACAGCCAGGAAAATTTACTACTACATATGTCAGATTCAATTTTCCCCACCACATTGTTTTGGAGATATTCAAGATAAACTGCTGTCCATTTACTTTTGGCCATGAGTGTACACGATGTATGTTGAATTACAAGCAAAATTGTCGTCGTTTCAAGGGACTATTCACCGGGACTATTCAACATGCGGATGCAACTTGGATGTTAGTCGGTCAAGCTTCTCACTTCCGGCGCAGTGCGGTAGAATTCATCGCTGTATCGCTGCGCAATATGGCGCCCATAATACATGATAATACAGTCGAGATATGTACGGAGGCCCGTCGGAAATTGCCGAAGTACATACGAAGATGACGTCGATTGAGAATGATACTACGCCTAAGTGCTTTTGTGCAACCGGGCCCAGGGGTTCTTAGCGCTCGCTCGCTTCGTCACTTCAGTGTGCGGTGACGAAGGGAGCGAGCGCTAAGAACAAAGAAGTACCGTACGGTAAACTAAATGTCATTTATGACGGTTAGAAAAGTTGACACTAACTTCCGCCAAAAAGATACCCCGAAAGTTGAACACAACATACATGTAGTGATGTGAAGTACATGTACATGTATAGCCACCAAAAATGTCGCAGTAGTACAAGAAAACTGTCAAAGATGACAAAAGTTTCAGTTTGACGAATAATGCAGCCGTCGGAACAACTACATAGTAGGCTACATGTATAAATATTGGGGCATACACGTAATCGACATTAGGGAGTTTAAGAAACGATAAACGTTAACTTTACGACAACGTCATTTTTTGTACCGAAAGTGCAATATAATCTGGTGAATTGACAGTAGGAAAAATAACGTTGTCGTAAAGTTAACGTTTATCGTTTGATTTCTTAAACTCCCTAAACACACGCTTGACTTCACGGATGAACAGTAGGTCATATGGATCATATAAGATTGGCCGATAACATCCACATCCATGCTGTCTACTTCCTTGAAGGTGAGCCTTCCGTTTCTTGACCGCTTTTGGTTGGGTGCACATTTCAACAGGGCAATTAGAGCTTAGAGGTCCATGGGCCAAACCTGTACAGTCGACCCGCAAAGGTATGAACAGCGCCACGACGTGCCAGCCGCGGTATTTGGCGGTACTAACTGCTAAATCACTGAACGAAAGCGAGGCAGTGACGTAGGCGTAGCAGACGCTATAAAACAATCACTAATTACGCACGATTAGTCAGACATTTGAAGGTGGCGTGATGTTTACATGTTGATGGATGTTTCTCTACGAAAGTTGCCGAAAATTTCATCGAAATCGGTTCAGTTTTGGCCGAGTTATCGATCGAAAGGTAACCTTGTGTTTTCGAAAACAGGCGTTCTTCAAAGTGCGTACACTTTCTTGGAATAGTATTTTGAAACTTCTGCTTAGGTCATTCGGGTTGTTATAACATAGAAGAATCCACATGCGAAGCGTGGTTTTATGCACGCATGTCTGAGGGGTTGAAAATCACCCCGAAACACAACCACATTTTCAAGAAATCTCCTTCCCTTTATCCATTGTCTAACCTGGTTCCATGGGCTCCGACGGTGGCGCTGACTGGTCCAATCGTCTGTTAGCGCCACGTCAGACGCCAAGGAACCCCGTCCAAGGAACCAGGTTATGGCTGCGAGAATCGTTACCTACTGCTGTTCAAACTGTGTACAAAAACTTGGAATACCATGCCGAAGTATGAAATTAACACAGATTGGAGATTGATAGTTTCTTCGTCTATTCAGTTTTGCTGGTTTTATGCAGGCGAATTAGGAGTTATGGCGATGTTTTTGACAACGCTCTACTCCAA
The DNA here is from genome assembly GCA_002633025.1 of Notospermus geniculatus. Taxonomy (NCBI): domain Eukaryota; kingdom Metazoa; phylum Nemertea; class Pilidiophora; order Heteronemertea; family Lineidae; genus Notospermus; species Notospermus geniculatus. Next base: position 50,426 of record NMRB01002368.1, read on the forward strand.
ATGACCTCCAATTCTGTGCGTAGGACGAAATTTCTTAAATGATTTCTCTTCACTCGTTTGCTTTATGCCAAAATAAATTACACTAATGGAAAGCTCAATGTCTTAGCTAAACACTGATATATGGTTTATGTGGTTGAATTTGAACGGTCTTCTTTTGTGCGAGGTGTCCGATTTCTCGAATGAGGTACTCGAGAAACCTCGTCGAGGGCCCCGATCGCCTATTATTTTCCCGCGCGCAAAATAAATCTGCCGTAGAAAAGGACCTTTGCGGGTCGACTGTGTACCTACGATCCATCCGACCTGCAGATTCCCTCTCCATCCCTCGTACCAGACTGGTCAGATTTTATTCGGAATTCAAGAAACGTGGCAGGTCGTGAGTGGTGTCTAATCTGACAGTAGCTCATCACTCACATCGACCTGTAGCTCTACAGGTACCTAACTGTTCATCGGTTTCATTTTCAGCTTGATGAAGCGTTCAGTGTACTCGAACAGTACCAACAGCACTCGCTAAGTTGATCATGAGTGGAACGTGGGACACGAAGACACCAGGCCAGTACCCGATGCACTTGATACTCGAACTATATATCTATACTACTAAATCTATAGACTTCCAAGGAAATCACGGCCACCATAGACGTTGCCACAGTGAAACTTTGCCTAACCTTTCACTACATTTCTATATACAAAATGACCACTTCTCAGTCCAAACATTTGCCGGGAAAGTGAACTTTCAAGCAATTTTAGTCAGGAATTTTTGTCCATGTAAAACTCACGGAAATTGCCGGACATTGCCGAACCTTTCAATCGGCCTCATAATGCCAAGATGACCCAGATTCCAATAGTGTAGGCCTATCTGTTTATCAGCCTGTGGTATAGGTCACTGGCACACCATGATACTGAGACTGTCTGCTTTCTGCAGAAGGTAGGCCTAGCGCTGATAACATCATAGCTCATCTGTCGTCCAGTCAAGATCACACAATTCGCCAGAAGCCGCACAGGTGCTTGGAGGACTGTTTTCCTATACCTTTACCAAAAGGGGGATTTTCCCCTACTTTACCCCACAAAGTGGATTTTTTCCGGGTGGATTTTTCCCTTGGGAATTTTGTCCACGTGGATTTTTTCCGGGGATTTTTCTGCGTACCTACTTTCATTGGTATTCGACCAATTTTTTCTACCACCCTTATTCGTCAAGCCAGGCAACGGGTAAATATACTAGTCTTTATACTATAAATTAGGCCTGTTGACATCCAGTGACCACAAAGTAATTTACATGCCAGAATCGGTTTGAAAGACGCCTATCCTATCCCTTCATTTTTTTCGGTGTATTGGCTCACGTGTCTCAATAAACTATTCCACTTGAGTGATACAACTTTTCTTTTTCCATTCTTGTGTTCACTCCCAGACTCCGGTATTTCATAATTCGGAATAGTTTGACCATCTAGTCATTTTGTAAAGCGACCACTATTTGCATAGATCTACAGTCTGTCCCCACCCAGCCAGCCTGCAACACCGGCCCAACATTGGCTGTACCCCGGCAGACACTGGCCAACATTGGCAGTTTTTGTGCCAACCTTGGGGCAGTGTTGGTCCAACATTGGCTAGCACTGGCTAGCATTTGGTGTTTTGCCAACCTTGGCGTGGCGTTGGCCCAACATCGGCAAGAGTTATTGTTTAGGCGAACTGCCAAACGCTGGTCCAGCGTCGGCCCCGCGACGGTGGGCCCCATGTTAAGAATGAAAAAAAATATATGAAATTGACAAAGGACATCACTTTTTCTTAAGCCGGTGTAATGTTTTTCATTGCCCCCCGTTTACCAGTGCCTCCCAACAAAAGATTGACGGAATAAGCCGCGACGTGACAATGGGGAGGCACTGATCAACATGTCTTTCTGTATTTGAATGTCCGCCGAACAATAAAGCGGGCATTGTCATACGGGGGGCATTCTCATACATTACACCGGTATTTGCCTACGTTTACCTGTGTTGGGCCAATGTCAAGCCGGTGTGCAAGATGATGTCGGGCCAACATGGCAAACATTTGGTTAACAGGCATTTGCCGACGTTGGCCCAACGTTGTAAGCCAACTTGGCCATTATTGGCCCAACATTGGCCCAAGGTTTTTGTGCTGGCGGGGTATACAATGTACATGTCAATATTCCCCACTATTTTTTAGGACTGGTTCACATTCGCATCATCTTTATACAGGCTACTCCTGTACAGGCTACTTCTGTACAGGCTAGGCCTACTTCTGTACAGGCTACTTCTGTACAGGCTACTTCTCAAAGATGCTTATCCAAAGATCTACATGTAGGCCTACTTTTCTCTTTCTGAGATTCTGTTTGGTTTCGATGTATTCAGACTTCAGATCAAGATAATCATAAGTCTCCCGCTGAAACGGCCTCCATTCAGACGGACCGGTTGGCTTCCTGCAAGAAAAAGGTCATCTAGATGATGGTACCAACATCTACATTCGGAACGACCTGAGGCGAACTGCTTATCTGTCCACTGGGCGGCGCATTTCACCTCGGACACAAGTCCAAGGCAGCCAAAGGGCGTATTCGAATCCCTGTTCTCGAGTGACCCAGGAGCAGTGTTCGCGTGTTGAGGTTCCGAACGAGGAAGTGCGTGTCGCCAGGTATCGGGTGTCGTTGCTAAACATGGCGGATGTAATGCTGCGAGCTATGTCCTTGTGCAAAATCAGATTTTTGTTGCTGGAAAGGTCATTTTTTCCAATCGTGACTATATCCACGGGTTAACCCACATTACAAATTACATTACTGCAGGCAGGAACGTCTCATATTCAAGAAAAACACAATGTTTTATCGAAATATAAGGTTACGATATTTTGTCGTCAATGACATTGGTCGCCATATTTGTTCTCGGTGTTCTCCGTTTCACCCTCCAAAAAGTGGGGAGTGAAAATTTTGTTCGCGAACGCCGTTCCCGTGTCAGTTCTCGACGTTCGAGACTCGCACTCATGTCGATATCAACACGAGGGATTCGAATACGCCCTACACTGTTAGAAATTATTAAATTTACAGTAGTAATTTTGCAGTAATTTTACAGAAATTCCCTGCAGCAGAGTCCCCAGCACTTTCTGTAAATTTACATAATTTTTTTATGGTATGATTCATGTTTTCCTGTATTGGTTGGACTCCATTAGACATCCCATTATGATGCCTTCTGAGGGCAGTATGAAAATATAATTTGGTCAGCCTCCAGTCAAATCTCTGTTGACATTTATTTAAGTTTGTAATTTTACAGATCAGGTCTGTAATTTTACAGAACCGTCCTGGGGACTCTGCTGCACAGATTTTCTGTAAAATCTTCTGTTATTTCTAACAGTGTATAGCATACCCGGTGGGCGTTCGCGTCGGCGTTTCGGGGGCTTTGCGAAAACTATCTTTTCTGGCTTCACGGTCGCGAACCCTTTGTGGAGCCTTTGGTAAAGCCTAGGTCACAAATGCACCGGGCCCCGTACAATTTTCCCCACCCAGCGGCTTGCTGTGGATTTTAGAGACTGAAACACGGATCTAAGATGAATTATGCCGAAATCGCCTGAATTAGACTGGATCAAACTGGGCACCGTAGAAATTGGCCAAAATTTCTGTTTTTACTCGCCGTACGGGCGCCGGAGTGGATATGTGACGGGGGCTTAAACCGGCGTGTCCGTGTAGCCTACTGCATATCTACGCGCATGAGGCCGTAGTATGGCTCAAATGTCAGTCTGAGAAATGTGCATTAGCCTACGTTACAAACTTAAAAACGATGAATTTGGTAAAGACGTTATGTATTTTACGATGGATCTATAGAAGCAACTAGTTTACAATGCTTGGCCGCAGCTGGCGATATGAAGGAGATCATCTCATAGAGCCTATTACTCGTTCCTACTTGGATGCTTCCTTGCAAAGGTACATGTACATGTACAATATTTCCACTTTTTCTCGACAGCCGGCGCCACCGCGCCACTCTCCAACCCAGGGACTAACTACGTTGTCGGCGAATGGGGACGCTAGCTCAACAGAGGGCAGCACACCGAAACCCTGTCCTAACACAATGGATGCCTTTTGGGTGGGAAATTGATCAGGACCGGGATGTCAGTTTCATTTCAATTGTTTTAACCACTAGTGACACCTATTGAAAAAGTCGGCTATCGTCCCCATTGACCCGATTTTACTCCGCACATTATTTTGTAATGCATTTTTGTAGCTCGTCTTACTGCCGCTAGGTGGCTCCCTCTACGTCGGCAGTCAAATAACGTTGAGATCCAATACCGTGCTCCTTTAATGTCCCATGCGACGGACGTGAAGAGCCAGGGATGATCCCCTTGGCCAAGGATGGATTACTGGCATCTGCCCCTTGCAAAGCGGACTGCCTGGTAACCAGTCGGCTACCCTAACTCCTGATTATCAGTGTACACCATCATGGTAAACCGTGATTTTCTGTGGTAAGACCACATCATGACATACATTTTCTCCAGAATTGTGTACAAATTCAGCATTGAAAAAAAACTCAAAGTTCTTCCTGAATATGTCGAGTTATGTGTGTTCAGCATGAATATGGCTGATTTTTTCAAATAAAAGTTTTTTAAAGAAGTTAAAAGTTTTTAAAAATTGCGCCTACATTTTGTACAGGCGAATGTACAGTCACGGTTTCCGTGATGGTGTAGACTGATTATACGTGTATATTGATTATACGTGTATATAAATATATATTAAAGTGCTTTTTGAATGCTCAGCATTTTCAAAGCACTGTGCAAAGTATACATGTAATGTACAATAAAACATTGGACAGATTTAAGATACATGTATGAGATAACAGTCGTAAAAGGAGGATAAAACTTTAATGTGCAGGTAAAGAGACTAGGCCCTTAAATATTTCTCAAAATCTTCAGCGGATCAACCTTTGCTTTTCACGGCAGTTATTTAGGGCATCAAGACACATTTTGAGACCAAAAATATCTTGAACTTGCATGAGTTGTATTTTTGACAAAAGTTCGAAATTTCTATAAAAAGTGTGATTTTCAATCGCATATTTTTTTGAAGTGAAACCAACGTCATTTTAAAGTTTTCTTGTTTCTATACACGAATAAATTTTCAAATTTTCAATTGGAGCTTCCATGTCGTAATTATGAAGAATTTATTCGAAAGTTTCAGTCGAAACTCCAGTCAACAGTTCAAGTCTTATTTTATAGTCGACCTTTCCCTATTGTCCCAAGACCAAGCTCACGGAATAATAAGTCCCATTCATCGTAGGTCACGTTAGTAAATGGCGTCAATTCCATAAGAGGTTACGTAGGCTCTCCTGCCTTCATTGGTGAGGAATTGTAAGGAGGAATTAAGAAAGGTGACACCGGCACTCATCTCACACACAAAAGACCGCCTGGCCTTGGATTACTCGATGGAGTTTCATCAGGAGTAACTATTGTTGACTAGACCATGAATAGGCCTATTCACAATATTCACCAGGCTGGGTAGATCTAAATGAGACGGAAGGAATAGCCCTGACTTGACTGGAAAACCGAACGAAATTCATTTTGGAAAATGCTCTGTAACTTCTGTTCACCACGGAATTTTTTAAACCTGGAAAAATAATTTTGCTGGGAAACAAACAGGCTTTAAAGTGACGTTGGTTTCACTTCTAAAAAATATGCGATTGAAAATCACACTTTTTTATGGAAATTTCAAACTTTTGTCCAAAATACAACTCATGCACGTTCATGATATTTTTGGTCTCAAAATGTGTCTTGATGCCCTAAGTAATTGCCGTAAAAAGCAAAGGTTGTTCCGCTGAAGATTGTGGGAAATATTTAAGTTTATTAGCTGTGCATTTACTTTTGATTAAGGGTGTACATGTACAGCCTTGGAAATTAGTAAATTGACAGTGAAAATGTTGTTTTTCTCAGAACTGGTTGATGATAATTGAATGCGGTTTTCTGCATATGATAGGCAAATTATCTGGCTACAAACGCAGAGTGATGACCTTGAATCTGCTGTCATAGAAATTGCTCAAATTTGGCGATTTCCAAGGGACCTAAAATCAACATTTTTGCATTCAAGTTCTTTTCAGAAATTTTTACATCCGCGGATAGCTCTTACTGTCAGATGACAAATTTGTCAATTGTTTTTACAAGAAAATTGGTATTTTTGCAAATTTTAACCGATTTTGTCCTGAAAATATCATTTTCCTATAAGCCCAACATCAATGGCTTTTTAGATGGCCCCTGCCCATTCATTGCCCTCAGTCAATACAATAGTCAGTGAACAGTGAATGTCTCCAGGGCCTGACATGTCTCCAGGGCCTTGGCCAAGTGTATAGGCCAAAGTCCTCATGCATATTCCTGCAGTGAATGGCTTTTGTGTATTCAATAAACCTTGATTGAAATAGTCAAAGGACTTCCTAATCAACACCATTCAAAAGTTATGCAGTCTTACGTAAGATTCATAACAGCTTTCAGGAATAACTGGGGAATACCCAGGCCCAGGTCATGAGTATTGATCAAAAACTTGAGTAGTAGAGGTCACATGCCTCTACTCAAGACTGATATTGCCCAGTTCAGCTAACGATATTTGATAAAAAGGCGTTTATCTCAGTCTTGGGATTTCGCATCTTGATGAAACTTGAACTAGGGACCATTTTTGAGGGTGGCGGACAAGTCTGCTGTGAAAAAGTTTGGGTTTTTCCAAAAACAAAATAGTTGGTTTTGGGTCACTTTGAAAATCGGCAAATTTTGGCAATTTCTATGATAGCAGATTTAAGGTCATCACTGTGCGTTTATAGCCCGATTATTTGCCTATCATACGCAGAAAACCGCATTCAATTATCATCAACCAGTTCTGAGAAAAACAACATTTTCACTGTCCATTTACTAATTTCCAAGGCTGTACATGTACTTCCCAAAAAAATCTTACTCGAAAGATTTTGGCTGTAACTACACGATTTGATATTACCATACCTCCCTGAATACAAACTGATCGATGTGGGCAGGGGATACAACACAAAGGCTTGGCCGGACGTTTTTACCAGTTCCTGCAACTCATGATTTATCAAAAAATACCTTTCAACAATGTCTTATTTTTGTTAAAAATCACGAAATAATTGTTAGCTAGGTTTAAATCTTGTGCCAGCACAACTTGGTTTAAATATATGGAGAGAATGTTTACAACTAGGCCTATCCATTCATATTACCACAATGATACGAAGGGTTGGATCTTAATCCGCCCACACACGTTCAATATTATTGTACAATATGAGGACCAAATTGGGCAATATTATTGCCAATCTTTCTTCCACCCATAATGCCAAAAGCACATGCCCCTATATTTAAAATATTATCTAAGGAGTGCAAGCGCCCACTTAGGGCATTATAGCTACTCATCAAACAATACTGGACGATATTAATGATATGTAGGAGGACACCGGAGCCCCCGGAGGAAACCTATGAAGTCGAGGAGAGATCGCCCTCTCTACCACATAAAGCCACTTGCACGACCGGAGATCGAACCCGCGACCTTAGTGGTGGCAGGCGCCGATGTTTCCACTGCGCCACCCCGACACCCCTATATTTGGACCCATATTGTGCAATAATATTGATCATGTATGGCCCGCTTACCTAAAGCGGCCTATCCATGCCACGTGCAATATTATTGCACAATATGATCATCAAAATGGGCAATATTATTGCCAGTCTTTCTCCCATCCATTATGCCAGAAGCACATGACACCAATTTTGGGCCCCGTATTGTGCAATAATATTGTACCGTGGAAAAAACCGCTTAACAGCAACCCTGTCACATGGTGCTCATTGGAAAATATACTTAAAAGATATATGCGTGGACAGGGTTTTATACGGTGGCCCATAGAGCTCACTGATGAAAAATATAGGCATTTGGATTTTTTCCCGAGGTTTTATCATTTTTCTTGGGGGTTTGTAAAATCTTTAGAAGTTCTCACCACGGTGAAAACGTTTCCACCTCGGTGAAAATCATTTCCACCGCGTGTTTACACGCGGTGGAAACATTCTCACCGTGGTGGGAAGTTCTCACCGCGGTGAAAACGTTTCCGCCGAGGTGGGAACGTTTTCACCGCGGTGGAAACATTCTAACTGCAGTGGAAACGTTTCCACTGCGGTAGAAACTCGGTGAGGTTTTCACCGCGGTAGAAACATTCTCACCACGGTGAAAAAGGTTTTCACCGCGGTGGAAACATTCTCACCACGGTGAAAAAAGTTTTCACCACGGTGGCAATGTTTTCACCGAGGTGGAAACGTTTTCACCGCGGTGAGAACTTCTAAACATTTTACAAACCCCCAAGAAAAAACAATCAAAGGTCGGGAAAAATGCACTAAAAATGCAAAAAAAATTTCACTAATGAGCTCTATGGGCCACCGTAGTTTTAGGTGTTCAACAAGCTTTTCTACACTCCAGTATTTTCAGTTTCGACATGGTATTGCGCTTGGCAGTGGCAGAAAGAGTTCATATTCATTAGTACTGCCTGAATATCAGACACTGATGTCACTCTAAAAAGTGAATTGTTCGGAACGCGAAATTTCTTTCGTCCTTTTACACAAGGTTATGGAATGGAAAATTATGGCTATTTTTGTAATGCAATCTTTCTCCATATATTCATCTATGGAATATGTTATCATCACAGTTTGGGGGTATTTACACCCCTTTTAAAGGGTTTTAAGTAAAATGTGTTCTGAAATCTGGGACAAAAATGGTGTTCTGTTTCCTTTTCGCATTCTTGTCCAAAACGCAAAAAAGCAAAACACCACTTTTGTCCCAGGTTTCAGAACACATTTTACTTAAAACCCTTTAAAGGGGCTTAAATACCCCCCCCCCAAACTGTGAAGATAACATATTCCATACATGAATATACCGATATAGAGAACGATTGCATTAACCCGTATGCTACCGTACTCCCAATTTTGGACATTCAAACTGACATAGAATCGGACATTCAAACTGACATAGAATCGTAACCAGTAGTCTCGTGCCACCAGACTCTGCAATTCTCAATTTTAGAGTCTGGTCCAGATGGTACATTTTGCTTGTAAAAACCATCATGGCGGACAATCTACCGCCGATGACGTAGAACACAATGCACAATCAAAGCAAAAAGCATTCAGCGTGCGAGTAAAACTGCAGTATTTGTACCCCTTGCTGTTAGGCCTACTGCACTTTTTATAGCATAATTCCCTCCCCAATCGAAAAAATATAAATATACTTGCCTGAAATTCCAATGAAAGACACTATAAATTGACTTGACAACACAAATTGAGGCGATTCACCTCACTAATTTTCACGCTTCAAGTTCTCTGGGCACCGCCATATTCCCCCTGCAGCCTACGTCACCAAATTTTGAAACTAGCCAATCAGCGAAGCTGACCTCATTTCAAATCATCGAAATGAGGTCACTAGGTCGCTGCAATGAGAATTTCGTTCCGTGCCAGACCCTCGGTCTGACGACCTCGGAGTATGACCGAGGGGCTGGTTGCGCGAGACTACGTAACCAGTGGACCGATTGATGTCCTCTTTGCATATTTTTTAATGCGAGACTGCCCCCCCCTGAACACGCGGTTTTGCTCTGTTTGAAGAAACCTCGGTGAAATTGCATTTTTTAAAACGTTAAAACGTTTGTCCGGGGGTCCAGATTGACCGACTCCAAAGTGCAAATCTGACTAGTTGTGACAAAATGGCCATATCTCCGGAACGGAAGCAGCTACAACGACGCGACTGGCGCCAAAAGAAAGGGGAGAAAAAAGTAGCTTATTTTGACCAATTCTCAGACGCGTAGCAACGGTTATCGAGATTTAGACGTTTAAAGATTGTCAACCTGACGAAAACCTAGGCCGAATGCGAGTATTTCCTCACAACTTGCATCTTCGGCTCTGGCCCGTTTCTCTCACAGACATTTTGGAAGAAGCAAACCTGCATGAGGTCGTGGCCCATTTAGTTGCCTCCAGAATGAGTGTCTTGTCACTAGTTTCGGTTGCAATTTGTGTGCGCCAGGCGCGTTTTTGTAGACACATCAGAAATTCACGTTACGAAATGTACACTTTTCAACTTAATACGGTAGCGAAAGGGTTAACAACAATAGCCATAATTTTCAACTCCTGACCATAACCTTGTGTAAAAAGGACGAAAGAAATTTCTGAGCAACTCACTTTTTAGAGTGATGATGTTGATTTATGAAATGAGCAACATATCTAGACAACTGTATCAACGACATGCTTCTTCTCATTTAGGCTCGATATTTCGTAATCATGCGTAGAGTTGTATATCTGTTTTGCATCGGGATGTTGGGGGACCCAGATTTCAGACGGTCGTGTAAGTGACCTAAGCCTCTGGAAAAAGAAAAAAATCAGGTACTATTGAGTATCCCTTTGCACAATTCAGAGATGAAGGTCATCAGAATTAGAAATGTAACGTTACTACTTTACAAGTTATATGTTCCACAACTCTACGCATTCAAATTGCGTGGAGTTATTATTGGAAACATCTAAATGAAATGTAGACGCGTGCAACCATAAAGGAATCAACCATAAAGGTTCAACTTACAAATTTAGCATTTTATAAATGTGGACAATATCCCTTTAAACCTTAACAGATTTACCTTGATAGGTAAGACTCTTCTGCATGTTTAGTGCAAATTTTGTTGAATTCAGACTAGTTGATCTTATGATACAAAAGGACTGAATTAATGAGAACCCCACGAACAATGAGAGCGCAGGGTCATCCGTGTAGGGGGGGGCCTACATTTGAATAGGCTAACGTATATGTGCACCTGGAACACTAATTTTGTTGAAAATAGCTCTGTTATCCTCAGAAATGGGATTCAAGGCATCAAGTTGACAGATTCATGTGCCCCACTACCATTTAAAAAGTTGAAGCCCCTGCCTATTACGTAAAGCGAAAATTCAAGCAGTGAGAGACATCTGGTGGCAACACATGAAGTGTATCCCTCAGTAACTTCATCGTTCGCAGTTAAACCTTTATGTTTGATTCCTTTATGGTACTATTGCATATCCCTTTGCACAATTCAAAGATGAAGGTCATCAGAATTAGAAATGTAACGTTAAGTTATAATATGTCCCCGCACAACTGTACGCATTTAAATTACGTGGAGTTACAGGGGCGGATCCAGGATTTTCTCGAGGGGTGGGTTCTGAAGGTAGAGGTACCAGGACTCGCTTGTGCCTGCGCTGCGTGCCTCATCGGCGCCGAATTGGCGGGGGGGGGGTCTGGGGAAAATTTTGAAAATTAGAAGCTCTGAGACACGATTTCCTGGCATCTGAGGTTGAGAAAGTCTTATACAAACATTTTTTTGAACAGTGTGATGTTCCTGTTCTTACCAGCCAGCCCGATGCCACGCCTCTTAGACATTTCGAAATAGTGCAAGCATACACAATGCACTGCAGTAGGCCTACCGGTATAATACTAGTAGTAAGGCGACAGTTTTCCCAAGCAGGGGAAGAGAATTTCGTCGAATCATCGATGCAACGACTGTATCACCATCATGATTACATCAAAGACACGGGCAGGCGCTACGCCACAAGCGAGATATGTTTAGAGAAAAAAATGTTATCTTTGGTCGCCGACGGGGGGTTCTGACCCCCAGAACACCCCCTCTGTATCCGCCCCTGCAGTTATTATTGGAAACATCTATGAAATGTAGATGCGTGCACCCCATCAGAAAGTTCGATAAAATTCAGTATTTTTGGTTTTTGGCTAATCTTTCTGATCGGTTATCTACCTTGAAAAGACCAGATGAACCAACGAGCATTTTCAAGGAGATACTCACCTGCAGAAAATTACCTTCTGCCTTCACGATCCCAATAATCCCGAATATTGGTATCTGCATCATGCATATGATAGCAATGAACCAGGCTAGAGCGGCTGCCCAGGTTGGATAGAAATAGTCGCCGTAGCTTGGAGCTACAAATCCAGCCAAAGAATAACAGAAGCATATCTGAAGCAGAATCAAAAATGTTTAATACGAAGAAACTAATTATTAATTGGTCATTCTTTATTTATTTTTTATAATTTTAATTTATCATTCTTTATTTATTCTTTTATTTTTCAGCGTTGCTGACGACATCTAAGAATGGTAATGTTCTTTATTCCGCATCGTTTTTCATTTGACTGTATTCTTAAAGGCCCATGGTGTTGGCCTTTTTTCTGTCGACAGCCGGCGCCACCGGCGCGATGATTGCATCATTCTCCAATACCGCAGTTTTGCCTTTTGCCCCAGTGTTGAAGAATGTATGATTACAATGCAATGCATACGTGGATAGCCTAGGACGTGGATAGCCTAGGAACGACAATTACTGTACATGGGGTAAGGTTGATAAGCGGTAGTAAGTTTAACAACATTGTCAATAGAGGTCTCCCTTAACGCGGGTATGTTTAGCGCAGGATGGCGAAGGAATGCCCTGGCCCTTCAAAAGTTTTTTTCCTAGAAATACACATTTACTTACGATCAGGACCGTAGGAGAAACAAAACCCCAAAGTGCCTTGAAGACAATATTTGGCTTTATTCCCAACATCAGCTCAACGTCTTTGTAAAATCGGCATAGCCCTGAAATAGGTGGTAAGTTTAAAGCTGTTTGGTGAATACATTAAGCAGTATAGATTATGATTTCACTATTGAATATTGGCTGGTGAGATGGTAATGGAGACTGAAATTCTTACGCAGGGTTAGATAGGCCATCGGTAAAATGCACGAACGACCTCCTTACCATCATCTTCACTCCGTTGACCTTCACGCAAGCAAACCACATTCCGTGTTCAAGGATTTCCCCGGTCCCAAAAATAGCAACCAATCACGGCAAAGCTTGCATCGGCAGCTCGGGTATGATGACAAGATGGCGGTCGATGAAACTTTATTCGAATGCAAATTCTCCGTGGAAGGACTTACAAGTAGTCCCGGGCAAGTACTCAAAAAGAAGCCGCGAAGGCAATATTCGATGGATACTATTTTGTTAGTCTGTTGCACGACTGGAAGTCAATTCAGCAGGCTAGTGTTGTTCGCTACGAAGTTGAACGGCGTACCCGGTACTCGTATGAATAAATTAGGCCTATCGCAAAGAGGGTTCTGATTGGGCGCACGAGAAAATCTCAAAGCGTTGAACACGGAATCTGACTGCTTGCTGCAGTGTAGGAAGAGGTTAGCCGATTTACTACACGATCCATATGCAGAATGCTTACCATAGGCCCAGGAGACTGCCAGCATCTCAATGACCGCGTTGAACACCATGCTGAAGGCAGAGCCGTACCAGTCGACGACTTGGAAGTAATACATTCCGGCCTAAAGTTTCGAGAAAATAGAGTAAAGTATCCATTGAAAAACAACATCCCCTTTTTACGGCCTACGTATTTCTTCACATAAAGGCCTACAACTTTTAATAAGCTTGATGAAGGAGTATGTAAAAAGTACATGTAAAATACGAATACATGTACATGTAGGCCCCTACATGTTTTGGTACTCCAACAACCCATGAATAAAAGTGTTCCATTCTTATTGGACTCGGAGTTCTTGTACATGTAGTCAGAGCAAAAATTACATAATATACACTCTTAGAAAAAGGTTCTTAAAGGAACCTTTGCTTGGCACTGTGGGAGAACCCTCCAAAAGGGTTCTAACCCTGTAGGTCCACAAAGAACCCTCAAAGGTTCCAATTGGAACCTTAGGGTTCTATTTGGAACCTTTAAGGGTGCTTTGTGGACCTATAGGGTTCTATATACATGTAGAACCCTTTTAGAGCTTTTAGAAGGTTCTCCCACAGTGCCAAGCAAAGGTTCCGTTAAGAACCTTTTTCTAAGAATGTATATGTAACCTTTTTTCTAAGAGTGTAGGTCCGAGAAAGGAATGCATTTCTAATGGGCCGTAACTAAACGGAATGACCGAAGTGGGCAGCCGAAATGATCTGTCAAGTAACTATTTCTTGACCAATGATTCCGTGCTTCCAAATAAGGAATCCGTTGAGTCTGCTGATGAAGAAAAGACATCACCTTTCAACACATGATTCAGTGTAACACAGAAAAAAAATCAACTCGAGTGGAGACTCAAAGTCTCACTTTAGGGACAAAATAGTTCGAAATACTTTTTGACTCAAAATGAAACAGAAAATATTTCGGCCCGAGACAATGACACCTCGTTCCGAGAGAAAATATTTCGGGTTGAGATACGGACAGTCTCGATCTGAGAGAAAATATTTTAGGCCGAGATGTCATTCTCTCGCGCCGAAATATTTTCTGTTTCATTTTGAGTCAAAAAGTGTTTCGAACCATTTTGTCCCTAAAGTGAGACTCTGAGTCTCCACTCGAGTTGATTTTTTTTCTGTGAATCTACTCAGTAAAACTCGCACTTACCCTTGTGCAGAAGATCAACCCGAGTAAGAATCCTGCGAGGCAAGTCATTGAAAGCAACAGAAGTCTGTATTTTGGTCCCTTGACTTGGTGAGGGAAGGCGGCTCTCAAACCGGTCATGCATGTCAACACGTGGCCAAACTGAAACGGACACCAAGCGGACTTCACAGTCGATATTTGGAGGTGTTTGAATTGCAATGGAGACCATAGCTACGATAGAGGGCAGCACACCGAAACCAGGTCCTTCTCGATAATCGTTCNTAGCTCAGCTCTAGCTCTAGCTCTACCACACATTTGAAATCAGTTGCTGTAAAAGATGAAAGGTACAGAAAACAAAATCTGCAAAAACCTCTCTGTTAAGGCTCGTGGAATCGCCCACTTAGACTTAAAGCGAATCAAAAGCGAAAAAATTTGATTTAGAAATAGAATTTGAAAGGGGACGAATTTTCGGGTAAAATGTAAACAAACTTCTCCAGAATGTCAACAAAAGAAATTTTCGTCCATTCTGATTGGCTGAATTTTCTGTTTACAAACACCATCCAAATGTAAACAAAATCCGCTTTTGATTCGTTTTGATTCGCTTTAAGCAGTTTTATGAATATGGGCCTTGAAGTAAGATCTTTTGTATACTTTTACAGACGGACCGACCTGACTTCCAAATCCAAGCGTGGCGAGCGTCAGGAAGAAAAGTACTGACCATAACTGAGGCAGTGGCAGTAGACTCAGCGCTTCTGGGTAGGCAATGAAGGCTAGACCAGGACCTGCAGGTAATAAAAGTGTACGTATTGTATAACATTTTCGTGTTACAGCGTGTAACTCAAAACCATTGGTTCCTGTTTCAGTCAAACTCGCTAGCCCAGCGGTATGGCGTTCCGTGTTTTCTGTTTGCTCCACTTGTAACACTGGGTTCATACGTCCTCATCACTCTGCTCGGAATGAGCACAGTGAATAAAGAACTGATCCACAGCTAGTTTTACACCCTAATAAAATCATAATCGTATTGTCAAGTTTAGAAATGTACCAAAACACCAACTCACCATGACTTTTAAACATTTGTTTATTATTTTGTGTTGCACTTTTTTGCGGTGGATTACATGTATGGCTGTGCTTCGGTTCAGTCGTTCCCGCAGAAATAGTTTCCATTTTAGAAGCAACCAAATCGATCCACCAATCAGGTTTGTCGAATTTGATCACATGATTTTGTGAGGGTAAACATAACCACGTGCTACCTGGAGGCAGCCATCTTAAATGACGTCACTCCTACGCGAAAAGATTGTACGGGGGTACTGACGTTTGAAGGCAGAGTCACTAAGGTGAAACCGTGTGACCTCTGCATCCTCTGCATAGGAGATTGTGTGTTTCAGTGTGCCTGATAGATAAGTGCGCGCGCACAAAACCTTCCGTAAAAAACAAGATGGCGGCGGCTGTAGAAACGATGAACAAACACAATGAGCGGGTGTAAATCAAGAAACAATGGGCCGGAACGTTAATGCTGCGATCCTTATCCTTATCTACATAATCAACAATTCCCCAAAAATATACATGTATTGAAATAAAAAGTGTGGAGATAAAATATTTGAAAAATATAGGTAACTTAGGCCGAAATTCTCATTATATACATGTACATGTACATGTATATATTTTAATGTCCCAATTCTCATTATATAATTTTTAATGTCCCATTAAAATTGTGGGACATTAAAATATATATATGAGAATTTCGGCCTAAGTTGCTATTTTTCAAATATTGTATACATGTATATGAGAATGATAATGAAAGGATAGATTCTCCACACAACGTGTTTTCCTAGCCTTCATCCTCCTCCAACAGCGGGAGTCTTTACCTTCAACAACTTCATCCGCCCACGTAAGCTTGAGCTCACCCAATACTTACGGAAACTCCAATACAGTACATTTTGTACAGTGGTGTGCAAAAATATTAGTAAGAACACTTGGCTGTTCTTAAGAAACTGATGTTTTATTTGGTCCCAGGGCCTGAATTTCACTTTCCAGCCATTGCAAAAGGTAAAGGCAAAGGTACTGAGATTCTTTCACCTACGAATTTATCAGTTCAATCTTTTTTTTACATCTAATATTTACTCTAATATTTAGTATGCCCCCCCCCTTGGCAGCAGTCACAGCTGCGTATCTTTCTGGCATTGTGTCTATGTATTTTTAAGAGTTTTAACCCCAGTGTTATTCCACGCCCTCAGAAGCTCATTCCAGAGAGCTTCCTTAGAGTTATTCAACATTTCCCAAAATGCAGTGTGTTCCCAAGAAATTGACAAAGGTATCATGCAGGTGTCTCTGGAACATTCATTATGCAATATCAGTATGGTTGAAGATTCCATTAAAGGGCCTCTAGAGGCAGCTCGCTATTAGCAAGAATATATAAGTACCAAGAATGTACAACTCAGTAATCAATCAAAAGGGTGTGCATTAAGTTACCTTTTCTGATAATAGAGGGCGTACGGTAATTATAGGCCTTCTAATTAAATAACCAATGTTTAGATTTTAGGGATGTTGACTGAATTGTATTATTTAGAATAACGTCAATATTCTTATGTAAAGTTACAGGCATATTACTGGCATACGATTTTTTTTTGATTTTGGTGAAACCATGGATTTGTTGTTTAGGTCAGAGTGCCCGACCCAGACATCAAGTACGATATCAATTTGTCGAAAATATGGTCCATTCAAAACTGCTCTGTAGCTCGGTTATTTCTGAGTGCATACAACTGCGGGAGGTGTCATTTTGTTCGTAATGATCTTCCCTACACAATAATCCTTCACAAATTAAGATCCCTTCAGTTACATGGTCACCAGAGACAAATTAGTAAACTCACTCTTGGCACATATTTGGAGTTGTACATTCTTGGTACTTATATATTCTTGCTATTAGGCTACTAACAGTACTTCCACTATGCAACAGATGGTGCTAGTGACCATGAACTCATGAATTGTGAATTAAACGTTGACATCGATGAAATTTTACTTCCAAATTGATGCCCAGGTTGGATCGTCATGCCACCTATTCTGTATTTTAATCATATCAATATGCACTAAAAAGCTGCTTCTAGAGGCCCCTTAATGAAAGAAACGATGGTTTCATGGCTACATTGGGGTCATTTCATTGAAATAATACTTCATTTTCCAGTTCAATGCAAGTGTTTTAGTTCATGACAGGTGTTCTAATATTTTTGCACAGTACTGTACATTCAAAAATACGAGGTAAAAAAATCTGCCTTTTGGAGGATGAGACTGTAGGTTTTGTGTTGAAATTGTTGGTTTAGAGTTAGCATAGCAAATTAAGTAAAAACTGGCTTAGCATTCTGGAGCGATTATGTGTGAAACGACTTTTTTCTCAAATTCTACCTCAAGTTTCGGAATTTGAAAAAGACTCATTATGTCTAGTTTGCACCTGTTTTTATTAGCAGACTGTCTGCCTCCTGACTGCTGCAAGCAAGGTAACACCTGTAATTGGTAAACCCTATGGATTTTATTTCGTGGCACTCAGAAACTGATGTACAGGAACAGATGAACAGACGTATAGGAAGTAGGCCTAAATTCAAACAGTAGGCCTATAGTGTTCTGTTTGTAAACTGATGGCGAAAGTTAAAGGGACTCTAGATGGAAGTTGGGGATAACACGGATATTCGTCAGTTCAATATCTCAATCATAGATGGCAGGTCGCAATAAGAGTTTATCAATTGGCCGATAGACGGCGCGTATATAAAAGTAGAAGTACGCATGCGCAGGTACAGGGCAGAATCGCGGGAAATTCTATAAATAGCGCTGGGAACACATGATGAGGTCGGCCATGGAATTCCGAGCATTAAAAATAGGTACACAGTTTATGAGGAGCTTAGAAAAGGTCAGTCACGGCAGATTTTGTTAACATTACATAATATCAATTTGGAAGTGTGCCAGTGCTGGCCAACAGAAGCAAGTAATAGTTTCACATGCATGTTCACCAGTAGGCTGCACTATCCTGAAACATTTCTGCTACTGGGAAAGTGTTTGCAGTAATATAAACCCGGCGCATTCCATTTCTCTTTCTTTTTTGGAATCCATTACAGCACCCCGGCCTGACGGACGGCCGACCAGCCTTGTGTGGATCATGATCAATTTCCCGAAATACATGTACGATGTAAACACAAAGCGGCAGCCATCTTTAAAAATGGCCACCCGTCACCCAATCTCCCCTTACCCGGATGATTCTGTTAAGACCTAAAGTGTCGTTGAGGACACGTTGAATAAACTCAAATTTAGATGCAATTTTCGGCTATTTTGCAAGAGATTTGACTGGAAGACGAGGCCTGTTAGTTGTTTCCTAATTCCAGAGATCGTGACTTTCGACGTGCCTGTGTGTAAAGCATGCATTATAAAGTGACTTTTTGATGTAACCCGACCAGATTTTTAGAGGTCTGGCTCTAAGTTTACATGGGCACATACATGTAGCCTGAATGTAAATAAATAGGGCCGAATTCAAAAAGGGTGATCATCGCGAGATTAAGACTTAGACGCGTGTAACTTCATTGAATGCACACACTTCCACCATGCATTTGACGAAGTCACACGCGTCTAAGTCTTAAACGCCTTTTTTGAATACGGCCCATAGCTTTCGCGAAAATTATTTTGCCAGTACACCTACCGGATGTGATAACTTTATCTACCGGCAAACCGCTCGAAGTCGCCAAGTAACCCATGACAGAGAATATGGCAAAACCTCCATAAAAGCTGGTTAGGCAGTTGATGATGCTGATCATGTATGCGTCCCTGAAAACGAAAATATAAAGTCTGTGTGAGATGATTTCATGACTACACAAAAGTCATGTTCGTGTTACACAGCGGACTGAGAGTCGGAACGTAATAAAAGTTGTGAACATCGAAAATCAGGGTTTCTCTGAGCAAAACACTGATTTTCACTAGGGTTAATTAAGGTGTAACAACAACACAGAACACGGTGTTTTGCTCCAGGCAACCCTAATTTTCGGTGTGCACTGTGTGAGGGCATCTTCACTTTTTAGCTCACCTGGAGTGAGCTCTTGTCGTCGGTCAGCGTCCGTCGTCCGTCGTCGTCGTCCGTTAGCAGGGCACGTTTCTTAACCGCTAGAGCTATTGATCTGAAACTTGGTACATACATATGTACCCCTAGGTCAGATGACCTATGACACGGAGGTTTCGGTCCGATTCGACTCTTAGCTTGGCCACCAGGTGGCGGAAACCAAAAACACAAAAAGTGCAATAACTCCTGAACTAATGACTGGATCACCTCCAAATTTTTATCATAGGTGTATCTAATGAGGGTACATGTACATTTATACATATATAACGGGGTTTTGATTTGACCTACTTTTCATGGTCACAGAGGTCAAGGTTCAAAATTTTGCCTTTAAGTGGCACGTTTCGTAATCGCAGGTGCTACTGACCTGAAATTTGGTACAGGCATGCATACCCCTAGGTCAGATGACCTACGACACCAAGTTTCAGTCCGATTTGACTCTCAGCTTGGCCACCAGGTGGCGGAAACCAAAAACAAAAAGTGCAATAACTCACGAACTAATGACTGGATAAATTTTTATCATTGGTGCTTCTAATGAGGATGCATGACGTAAGTAAGGGTTTTTTGATTTGACCGACTTTTCAAGGTCACAGAGGTCAAAGTTCACTAAAATTTAGTCATTTGGTGGCGCGTTTCGTGACTGGTTGGGCTATTGACTTGAAACTTGGTACATATACAACCCTATGTCAGGTGACCTATGACGCCACTTTTCAGTCTGATTCGATTCTCCACTTGCCACCAGGTGGCCAAAACCAAAGCTCAAAATCCAGTAACTCCTGAACTGTAACTGGATTGTCTCCAAATTTTTATCAGGTGCATCTAATGAGGATAGGCCTACATGACCTTGGAACATTTCGATTTAACATTTGTCATTTGTTTTTCTGGTACGTTCATCCAGGTGAGCACATGATCCATGGACCATTTCATTTACAGTAAAGACTCCTCTCCTCGGCAACATCGGAAGTGAAGGAACTTGAATTGCATAAATTTGTATGGTATGATGGACTTTCGAATGTGAAGTTCTCTTCGTGGTGGCATCTGAAGCTAGTGGCAAAATATGCTGTTGGGAGAAATGCTTGATACTACCTGCGGCAATTATTCCTGAATTTGTTGTAGCTGGCAAATGTTTGTATGTTTCCATTGCCCATCCCTGCCGAGTAGAAGACCTGCAGAAATGCTTCAGACCATATCTGGAGTTAACAATTCAACCGTTTATAACTAATTTTTAAAAAGTCATTTATATGTAATTTATTAAAAAATTAGGGTCCATTCGGTGTGACACCTACGTTGAAAATCCTGATTTTCGATGTTCAAATTTTCTGAGTATACTCAACAATGGCTTTCTATACATTTTAGTCTTAATTTCCAAAATCATATGAAAAACTAGAACTGTGAAATTTGCTTGACAGCAAATTTGTTGGTCCCTACATCAGAAAATGGAAATTGAGTGAAGAAAAGGCAAGGAGGGGTATGACTCTGTGGCACAGCAGTCAGGTTCTTGGGGTTCCCATCCTCCTGGAATGTCTTCCTGGTAAGGACACATGCAGGGTAGGCAGATAGAGAGGAAGGGCAGACAAATGAGGGGCAGGGGCGGGGAGGGGCAGGGCAGGGGAGGGCAGTGGTGGGGGCGAGGCGGGAAGGGGCCGGACGGGGAGGAGACTGTCTGCAGAGATCAGAGGAAGGGCAAAGTGGTCGAGCTGGATACGGATCCATCGTACCAGCTCGAAGCAAACAAAAAAAAAAACAAACTGAGGGAGATATTTAACTTCATCACTTCAGGATAAAACGGTCTTCAAAAACCACCGTAAGTTAATTTTTTTGAAAGTATCTAACCTTTCAGACCTGGATACAAATATTGACTATATGATGGTACTACTTGATTTTGCAGTGATTGAGTGGTTTTCTTGGAATCGTATGCCAATTGAGTGTGGAAGAAGATAGAAATAAAAATTTCCTACCTACCCAGTGATATCAAGATGGTCCCTACATTGATAATGTAAAGACCATAATGAATGAGTTAATTTTTTGGATGTTTTCAACCGTGAGTTCTACGAACCTTTAAGCTAAGTAATTTGCTCCAGTCACGTGGCAAGAGGTAGTACATTATGCCCTCTCTGGCACCGGGAAGAAGACAGCCTCGTATCAGAAGTATGGTGAGGAAGACGTACGGGGCAGTGGCAGTGAAGTAAACAACCTAAATAAATGAGAAAAAAATAAATATTTCATTAAATGGTAAATTTTCCATGTCTAGAATGTCTGATTAGGCCCCTAATTGTCTTCATTCATGATATAAGAATGACAGTTAATGTATACCAATGGCTATTTTATTTAAGATTGAAGAGAGAGAAAAGCGGACAAAATACAAAAATAACTAATTTACAATAAATATCCCAAGAAAAATTTATAGGCCTATCTATGTTTTTTTCACATCCCATTTTATTTTGATACCATTCCTTTAGGTTGATGAAGACAGTTAAACTCATCTTTCTGTGACGTCATGAAAAAACTATTCGACGTGAACCGTATTCATGTGAAGATGAGACAATTGGCTGCGGTGTTCTTTACTGAAGTTACCAGTGCATGAATTCTACTTCAGATTCCAAAACAAAATTTGTACATGTATTCAAGTGTGTGCAGGGATATTTTCCGATTTCTTTGGCTGGCCTTCTTTCAATTATTTACAAACTTCATTATCAACCACTCTAATGTAGGCCTAGAATAGGAAACACTTCGAGTGAATATTGTGAATGGATCCGTGGAACGCCAGAAGGAGATGATGAGCACACTTCATATTGAATTGCACGCGACGATGATTGGTGACGACTTCCACTTTCTCTTCGAATGTCGGATGTAGCCAACGATCTCTACGACGAAGCCCTGCTGGAAACCAATGTGGTCATCTACTTTAGTGGTGTATGACACAACCGACCTTGCCAGTGGATTTGATTCCTTTGATGAGGCAGAGGAACACAATGACCCAAACGGCCGCGTGACATACGATCAGCTGCCACTTGAATCCGCCGAGGTTTTCAATCCTGTCAGTTAGTTCAAGAGCTTTATATCTGAATAAGAGGAATAGTTGAAGACAAAACTGTCACCCCCCAGACATTGCTGGTGTACTTCTGACCCCCGATCTGCCTTACGCTCCGTCACCGTCACAACACCATGGACTAAATTTTGGTGGAATTTTTCAGCCTGTTCTGCCCTAAAAATATCATTAATGTTTGCCATCGTTCGAAATCTCCCGGACCTCCTCACTTCCGAGCAACTTGGACTTCTGCCCATGTTATATGCATGACTCCATCCACGGTGTTGTCATCTTCTGCACTGATAATGCATCGTGTAACCTCTTCCTACACTCTGCAGCAAGCAGCCAGATGCAGTGTTCAACGCTTTGGAATTTTCTCGTGCGCCCAATCAGAAGCCTCGTTTCTTCGTCGTTCACAGAAGAAAAAATATCAATGATGTCATTTTATCAGATTTTGATTGGCCAACGTCATTACCGGGAACACGTCATGCACGTGGGTCGGTGCAAGCTTTGCCGTGATTGGTTGCTATTTTTGGGACCAGGGAAATCCGCTGAACACTGAATGTGGTTTGCTTGCGTGAAGGTCAAGGAGAAGCCGAGTCTTTACCTGAACTCAGTGAAGATGGGTGTTGTGGTCAGCCCCAGGGGTTATATAGGCCTAATGGATTCAGCCCGTGGATTTTACAACAAAGTCGTTCACAACTTACTGCCAGAACTCCTCCGCTGGTGCCATCAGCTTCCGTGTAGTGAGGTTCGTGTCCATTGAGGTAATATTAGATATCGTTCCATTCACCATGAACTTGTAATCGCTTCTTTCTGAACAGTTTTCCGTGTTCCAGGTGTTGTTGCAGCCAACCCAAGGAAGTTCCGATGAGAACGACATCGTGAGGTAGTACACCACGTACGTGATGCAGTGGGAGTATTGAACGGAGATAACAAATGTTATAGCAACCATGGACCAACCGACACCTAAGAAAAGAGACAGAAAAGGGGACACAGCTGAGGGCCGTACAGTACATGAAGTAAACAAGGTGTTCGACCAGAGGTAAATTAAAGATTATGGCCCGTATTCTAGAACCCTCCATAAGTCTAAAGCCTGCCGCACACTGGAGCTATCTGCTGAGCAAAAAGTCAGTCGAGACCGTTTGCTCAGCAGATAGCTCGCGTGTGCGCTTATTTTCGGTGATTTTTCTGCCTTCTGTCTGTGTATTTTCGGCGAGTTTTCCGAGCTAAAAAATACGCGCACACGCGAGCTATCTGCTGAGCAAACGGTCTCGACTGACTTTTTGCTCAGCAGATAGCTGCGCCCGACTTATATCTCGGGCGCCCGACTTATAACTCAGGCGCCCGACTTATAACTCAGGCGCCCGACTTACGAAAGGCGGCATTATTTATTTATTTCATATAACTAGGGCGCCCGAGTTAGTAAGTCAGGCGCCCGACTTAAAACTCGGGCGCCTGACATACTAAATCGGGCGCCCGACTTCACGAAAAGCGCCCGAGTTACAAGTCGGGCGCTCGAGTTATAAGTCGGGCGCCCGAGTTATGAATTAAATAAATAATGGCCTTTCGTAAGTCGGGCGCCTGAATTATAAGTCGGGCGCCCGACTTAGGAAAAATAAAAATATGATGGCCTTTATCAGCCACCGTAGGCTTAAGGTCCACTTTAGCTTTTGTATTCTGCCCTGCAAACAATAGCTAAAGGTAAACCTTAGAGTTAAGGAAGCTTCTAAAATACGGCCCAAGAACTCCGAGTCTAAGGATGTAACACTTTTTATTCATGGATTGTAGGAGTTTAAAGGTAATATATCACGGGTATTTTCGCGGACCACGAAAATCATTGTTTATTTACATTTTGTTTGTTTGTGTCCATTCTTTCTTTGTCTCGTGAGTAATTTGTTGGTGGCATGCCCTTCTAGAAATTCTTTTGATAACGAAAGTATTCAATTTGGTGGGTTGGCATGTCCCATGAATACAAAATAATATAATGTAAACATCTATGTTTACAAGTCATGATATATATTATCTTCAAATACATGAATCTGGTAGGAAGCGATGTCATTCACCTTAGAAACCCGTTTCTATTTCATATTAATAAGTACATGACCAGTTCAAAAAATGACGTTTTTTTTTCTTTTTGTACAGTAAATACTATTTATGCGTCAATCGCTGGTAGGTGTTTTTTTATTAATATTTTATTTCTGCCGGAACGGTTCGATTTTTTTAAAAATGTAATTTTCATGAACGATCAAATAAATAAGGGATTATAATTTCACATTTGGATAATGAAAAACCTGCTTCTATGCAATAAAAACATGAATCATTAATATTGCTACATTTAACACGCGACAGTTGCGTATCAAATATCGATTAACACAAATCATGATTTCAGAATGTACAGGACATATTCCACAGAGCACGTTATACATGTATGTTAAAATATGCATAAACTCCCTGAGTGGCCATGGTGATTGCCAGTTTGTGCAAACAGTGGGCGTTGATGACAGACCCTCGAGTGTAGTGTCGTAACGGTATCAAGAGAAGAGAGAGATCAAGGGCTGCTTGGCTTTTTGCGGAGGGGGTGGGGCATTAGGCCTAGAGAGGATGCGCAGCTTTCCGACTCCGACTTCAACTACAAGAGTGAATTGCAATCCGCTATGGACATCCTTGATAAAAACGATTTGATAGACGTTTGCAAATCGTAAAATGCCATAACTTTGTGGCAGAATAATTTTGACTCGTAGGCCTACATCGGAAGTGCGCATAAATCGCAAATATAGTCGTCATGGTCGTGTCTCAAAGTCGTAACGACTAGGATTACGACTTCAATATTCATTATTTATCCGCACTTCCGGTTTATAAGGCAAATTTTTATCTGCTTTCATTTTATGGTGTTTGACGAATTGAAAACTTCTATCACCACGCTGGTGACTCAGCTTTTTTCGTACGCGATTTTACTCATACATAACTGATCGTGTTGACTATTTTTGCAGTTGTTTCGGCAAATAGAAGGGGTAACAGCTTGTCTTGTAATCACCATGGTGACTAAAAAACAAGCTGTCACCCCTTCTATTTGCCGGAACAACTGCAAAAATAGTCAACACGATCAGTTATGCATGAGTAAAATCGCGTACGAAAAAAGCTGAGTCACCAGCGTGATCACATCGTTTTTATCAAGGATGTCCATAGCGGACTGCAATTCATTCTAGTAGTTAAGTTGGAGTCGGAAAGCTGCGCATCCTCTCTATTATATGTAGGAGCCTCGTCTGCGTCTGCGTCCGTTAACATTGGTTTCCGTCAAAACTTGACAAGGTTAGCTTTGAGCGATCAACCTGATATTTTGTGAGGGTTGGTCTCTATGAGAGGAAGGTTCCATTTGATGACCAGCGCCGACGCTCATCCAAGATGGCGGCTATTGCGGCCATCTTGAATTTGATTTCCGTCAATCATCTTCCAATCGCTGAGTCAGAGATTGCCTTCGAAATTTTTGAGGATTGGGATATACGGGAGAATCCAACTTACCTCGACGCGAGTCCAGGTCATAAAAATGTTGTAAGTTCTAAAAATATCATAATACATGTATAGTAGGGGTAGCATAATGGTAGATGGAACAGCTTAGGTATATATAATACAAGCTGTTCCATTTACCATTATGCTACCCCTCTATATTACGGTATTATAAGAACTTACATGTGTAAAAAACTTTTATGCCGTGGACTCGCGTCGAGGTAAGTTGGATTCTCCCGTATAGGGCTAAAGGGAAAGTTCAGTACCGCCACTCTCCATGATGGCGGCTATGGTGGCCATCTTGAATTCGGTTTCCATTATGATCTTGAGAAACGCTTTGCAGCCAATTTCATGATATATTTATTTGTGACTTATCGTGGAGTGACGAGAGGAAAGTTTCTTCAAAAATTAGTTGCATCACTCATCCAGGATTCCTTTCATAGGCCCTACATTTTACCCAATGTAGCCTACTTGGCCATGCCCACAAACAACACACTGGTCGGGGATAAACATGTACATGTACATGTACACGCACAGTGTATCGCAATGAGCACAGTGTATCGCAATGAGCAATATCCTGGTACCCGGTATATTACTAACCTCGTCCCCAGGGGTATAGTTCGCTCAGACAACCTCGGACCACTCGCTCACTAACCCCTGGAATCAGCTTCGGTTGATAATCCAGGAATCTTGGACTAAGTATAGGTGGCAGCACGAGTCAAAATAATCAATTTGAAATACTTACTTGTGCTTTTTAACTTCTTTTTACAAAAAATCATCAAACCTGGATATAGATATCCTTCTGGTTTGATCCAAAATATTTTGAAAATTTCTCTGGGTATATTCTTGGATATATTTGACGGTTTCCCGTCAACCAATCGCGTGCGTTAAATCCAAAGCTGATGCCAGGGGTTAGTGACGCGACCGCCATATTGTCAGAAAGCGAACGACCCCTGGGAACGAGGTTGGTATATTACAGTACATTCATTATGGTATCCTACCTTTAATAAGTGGACAGAAGTTGAATAGTTTCGTTATTTGCAAACCAGAGAATTGGCCAAGAATCATCTCCAGGTAATAGAGGGGTATCCCAACCACTGCCATCGCGGTGAAATAGGGGATCAGAAAAACGCCTGGAAAAGGTAAAAAGGGCGAAAATTAGAAAAGACAGTACATGTACGTACATGTACTTTCACTTTTATCTATCATGTTTATCAGATGGTTTTCCAGTGTGCACAAAGTGCTTACAACGAAAGCCAAGTGGAATACATGTATTCTTACAGGACAGAAAAAGACTAGGAGCTACCGGTGATTTTACGAGGCAATATTCTATAGTCGTTGGATATAGAACCGATTATTCGGTGTGGTTGAACAATTTTTTCTATCTTTTTTCTTTATTCATTTTCCATGTCCCCTGTATAGCTGCCTTTGGCATTCCCCTAACGTACTCAGGGCAGCCTGGGTTTGGGGAAAATTTTCGAAAAGGTATCTTTTTACTGAATTTTTTTTCGGCAAGATCCTTCACACATAAATGTACATTTTAAGGAAACTCGAGGAAAGGCGAGGAGGGAAATAACAAGGAAAATAGTTGTACAAAATTTCAAAATGGTCCTTGTCATGGAATTAAAACAAATTGAATTAAAATACAAGTGCTCTTACGTTAATATTTCGTCATAGAATTCAAATTAGAGGTATTTCCAGACAAATGGTAACTAAGTTTTTAACTATTCATTTTCATCCCATAAAAACGTCCTGAAAATCTCATAGTTAGAAATAATTTCTCTTCAAAGTTACAACGAAAAATGAAATATTAGTGTGGCTGAACTTACCTCCGCCATTTCTGTGGCAAATGTAGGGAAAACGCCAAATATTTCCCAGTCCAATGCAGACACCCAGCATACTCAAGAAGAATTCTATCTGACGGTCCCAGTGTTCACCCCCGGCGCCCTCTTCACCCGATTGCCCTTCCTTGTCAGGGAGCAGTTGCTGACTCTTCTCGACTTGGTGGCCCCCACTGCCTTCTTCCATCCCTTTTCGCTTGAAACATCTCTTCCACCAACTAACTGAACTCGCCATTTCGCTGTTAATCCTGTAAAAATATTATGTGACAGAAAATGGTTTAACGCCGCATCCACGTCCAGCACGAAGGTGTTCCAGACTATGTGTCCAGGGCAGTGGTTGGAAACTTGTGTTGATTTGTAATCTCATCTGCATTTCATCACATATTCAAAGCATCCTTTTGTTTTTGCATGTTGGCGAAACGTAAGGTTCGTTGAACATTTTTACAATTAACTTAGCGCACCGAAGCATAACACGGTAGCCCCGGATACGTCAATGAAAACAGCATTAAAAGGACGACGTATAATTCATCGTCATAATACTGTTCTATTCTCACCTAGCGTTGCTCGGCAACTAAAATGTTACTGAAAGTGTCCTTAATTTAGTCAGATATACTGAAAAGAAATAAAATCCCGGTGGTGACAGCCGGCTCCATTAGCACTTGAGCGGCATTGTTGTTAATTAAAAAAAACGTATTTAAAATGTGCCATTGGTGCATGTGGCGATGACTGTCACATGAATAGGCCTATTGTCTAATCAAGCATGTCCATTTTCAATCGTATTGGTCGCGCCATATACGAGGTGCCTGAATCGAAAATCGAACGGCGTCATATTGAATTTATTACAGTATACTAGCATGGTACCCGTGGCGAGCACATTCACGCCAGAGGATGGCATTTTGCTGGACGTCTCTGTCAGTGGGAGGAAAATGTTTAGTGGGGGCCAACTCCTCGGACAATAATCAAGGCCTATGGGAAGCAGATGGCAGCAGTTTTATGTGTTGAAGTTCCTATTTTCTGATCACCCTGCCTGGTTGAAGATAATGCATTTACCTGGTTCCGTCGGCCACCGTGTAAATGGTGTTGCGTACGCAGCGCCATCTACACGGTGGCCAGCGACACCAGGCTAGTGGGCATTGCAAATCATTGGAAGTTTCTTCCTGCATTTTATTCGCTTAAGGGTAAAAAAATGTAATGCCACCCGCTTAAGGGCCACCCCCATGTCATTTTCAACACTTCCTGTGAAAATGGTGCCATTTCGATCAGAAACCACGGAGGAGTTCGTGTTCGAAGTTAAAGCGCCACCGTCAATTATAATATAGATTTACGTCGGGAAATAATTTCCCACTATCTTCATACATGTACATGTATTTGCAAAACCGCTGTGGTTTCGCTGCCTTCGAATACCATTTAGAACAGGGTCAATTACCGCAAATGCAGGCTACATTGTACCTAGGATGCAATCGGATAAGTGTAATCTTGGAGAAAAATGTAGGCCTACACTATACAAAGAGTGGATGGCAGGTCGTCCAATATGGATTTTTGTTGGATGAAGAAAAGTTATATCGGACGAGGCGAAGCCGAGNATGCAACAAACCGCATCAAATTTGGTTCGGTGGTATTTGAAATATTCAAGATACAAAGTGTAGATAAACATCTGTCAATGCCTGTACATGTATTTGCAAAACCGCTGTGGTTTCGCTGCCTTCGAATACCATTTAGAACAGGGTCAATTACCGCAAATGCAGGCTACATTGTACCTAAGGATGCAATCGGATAAATGTAATCTTGGAGAAAAATGTACACTGAGTTGTCCCGTGATGCGATATGAAGTGAGACAAAGTGACGTCATGACGTCGTTCGCTTTGAATTGAATTTGAATTGAATTTATTTCCACCAAGTACATTAGTCCGGTCGCAAAACCCCGATTTTGGGCTTAGGTGTTTCTTTTTGAATAACAGCATTTTTTCCAGTTTTTGTTAACCGGCGTTTTCGGATACCGTATACTTCTATGTAAGAGAAGCCTTATGGCATTAAATTTCATCAAGTTGGGGTTGGATCGGTGGTAGCGCCATCTTGCGCCGTGCAGGTTCCTCCGCCTCTCTGTAGATTCCCTACCGAAAGCTGAGAATGATTCATCCAGGTAACACTGTCATACAGAGGCCGACTCAACAACCATCAGTTCATCCACACCATCTTACTTTATTCTTTTTTGACAACAAGCGTCCGTCTACTTCTGGTTTGCGCACGTACAACTGATGGAAAAAGCATGACCTTGTTTACAGTCTGCAGGCAAGTTAGATGTTTACCTGACACTACCTTTAAAACTCGATACCTCAGAATATTAGCTGCTTTTTTGGGTTGTTCCCATCTTCGAATTGAATATTAAGATACTACAGCCAATAGGCTTAGGTTTACAAGAATGAAAATTTGCATATGCAAATTGGAAAAAGATACGATGGTATCGAAATATTCAGTACAGCCAATAGGCTTGCGTTTACAAGAATGAAAATTTGCATGTGCAAATTGGAAAATAATACGATGGTATCGAAATACTCAGTATAGCCAATAGGCTTGGGTTTACAAGAATGAAAATTTGCATATGCAAATTGGAAAAAGATACGATGGTATCGAAATACTCAACAGCCAATTGGCTTGGGTTTACAAGAATGAAAATTTGCATATGCAAATTGGAAAAAGATACGATGGTATCGAAATACTCAGTATAGCTAATAGGCTTGGCTTATAAAAGAATGAAAATTTGCATACGCATTGGAAAAAGATACGATGGTATCGAAATACTCAGTACAGCCAATAGGCTTGGGTTTACAAGAATGAAAATTTGCATATGCAAATTGGAAAAAGATACGATGGTATCGAAATACTCAGTACAGCCAATAGGCCTGGTTTACGGTATAAAAGAATGAAAATTTGCATACGCATTGGGAAAATATTGATGGTATCGAAATACTACAGCCAAAAGGCTTGGCTTATAAAAGAATGAGAATTGGCATACGCAAATTGGAAACATACGATGGTATTATACAATAAATTAGCCAAAAGGCTTGGTTAAAAGGGAAAAAATGCGTACCAGTAATGTTGGGATCCAGGGCGGGCCGTCACGAAACTCCGATAGCACTACAGTGCCTAACAGAGTGGTACATGTATGCAATGGCTTTTACCATTACAGAATTTCTCTGTTAGGCCCTGTTAGTGCTATCGTAGTTTCGTGGCGGTCGGCCCAGCTCATTACACTTCTGGTAGCTCGACTT
This sequence comes from Notospermus geniculatus, assembly GCA_002633025.1. Classification (NCBI taxonomy): domain Eukaryota; kingdom Metazoa; phylum Nemertea; class Pilidiophora; order Heteronemertea; family Lineidae; genus Notospermus; species Notospermus geniculatus. The sequence continues at coordinate 81,507 of NMRB01002368.1, forward strand.
GAAAGTGCCAGCCTGAACAAGTCCCCGGTTGGGGTCGGAAATTTGCTAAGATTCTGGAAATTGACTTCCTGTTTATCATCATTTTGCGTGTCAATTTTTGTGTTTTCTCTTTCTTTGCGTACCAGTATACAAATAGGAAAAAGATACGATGGTTTTGAGATGAAGTTACCTGCATGCTGCCGATCGGTCATGAAATATCATCTAGGCTATTTACCTTTCAAAGATTACTAGTCATGACTTCTTCTGGTTCCACTGATGGAATTCTTCGTTTAATCTACTTAGAACTTTCAAAAAAAGATGGTGACCGAATAGTTCTCCCATATGACGTCGTGGCCATTCATTGTCGAAGCATGATATAACACTACCAATACACTGTTCTATTTATTAAACTTTTGTGCCCCTATTGTCCACTTTGACCAGCTCACAGCGGTCAATGAATGGTATAATTAATGCGGGTGATCCACCGACTTTGCGACGAGTTTACGATCAATTTGCGATTAGTTCACGACGCGTTTGCGACTAGTTTTACGACGAAAAATCATAGCCGGTGGATCAGCGTTCACGACGAGTTTGCGACTCGTTTACGACTGAATTCTGTTGACGACTAGTTTGCGACGAGTTTACGACAAGATCAAACATGTTTGATTTGGTTCGGTGGATCAGCTTCAACATCACATCATTTCTTTAGTAAAGTGATCGTAAAGTTTACGATCAGTTTGCGACTGGTTTACGACGAGTTGACGACTGGCGTCGTGAACTAATCGCAAACTGATCGTAAACTCGTCGTAAAGTCGGTGGATCACCCGCATTAAAGCCTAGGTCACAAATCCACCGGGCCCCGTACGATTTTCCCCACCCAGCGGCTTGCCGTGGATTTTAGAAACTGAAACACGGATTTAAGATGAATTAAGCTGCATTTAGCTGACACGCGGAATGCGGTATAGGGCCGCGGAATCCCCGGCGGAAGCGATTTGTTGTATGCGAAATGCATTGAACTTTCCGCTTACCGCGTTCCGCAATCCGCATACCGCGTGCAGCTAAATCCAGCTTTTGACTGCATCAAACTGGGCACCGTAGAATTTGGCCAAAATGTCTGTTTTTACTCGCCGTACGGGCCCCGGAGTGGATATGTGACCTAGGCTTTAGCTTCTGACGTCAAATGGTAAGAACTATGAGCTCACAGACCGCCATCTTTTTTTGGCAAGGTCTACAGAAAGGGGTCCAAACGAATGAGTATCGGTTCCAGACGATGCAGTCAACAACACGATGTTTGCGACAGCTCGCGATTTTGCTTCGGCTATAATCTTGAAGTGGTTGAAATTTGAACCCTTTTTCTTTTCTACCCCTGTCAACACTTTGGTGGATATTGTCGGTAATGGTAATTTCCTATCCTCTACACACAGAAAAATATTCGTCTCCACTTGAGATAAGTGGGGTGTTGTTGAAGCGCTTTGAAACACAAATATCTCGTACACTCTTAGCCAAAAAGGTTCTTTAGGGGTTCTTCTGTAAATACAGAAACGCTGACTCACGATTAAGCAAACACAAAAGAATATTGATAAACTATGGTTTGAAATCTGAGACACAAATTTTAGGTTGTGAATGTTTCCCTTTCAAAATTATAAAAACAATAATTGTATTGTACAGCATCGGTTTTCTCTCAACCATAGAAGAGATTTTGTGCTTTGAATTGGTATACCCCGTCCAACTGAACTTACATAGCTTCTCGGCCTATTGGCTAAGGCTAAAGCTATTACGAAATTTAAGAGCTGCGGTCTTTGCAAGTTGCAAAGTAATGCAACCAGGACCAAAAACCTCAACTGTTGGGTTGATGCAACCGTGCAGTTGGTTATAAACAACCCAACAATCCGTAAATTCATATCAAAATGAACGTCATCTCAGCTGCGCACATTCTAGTCTCAAGGGTAGATGACAGTTCACTCAGGTCAAAATACCGGTATTACATCTCTCTAAGCCTGCAGCACACGTCACCACTTTCGTTGCTCATACAGGCAATTTTCGTGGTCGCCACGAAAATGGCCAAGTGTGCTGTGGCCGGCAACGACCACTCACCAGACGGAAATTCTGTGGTGACCACGAGTTGCCACAAGTTGCCGAAAATCAAACATGTTTGATTTCTCACCACGCAAATTGCTCGTGGTTGCAAGTTGTGGTGATGCGTGGCCATCAGCAGCACACGAGACCACTGAGTGGTGACGTCTGCTGTAAACAGGCAACCGCCACAAAAATTGCCGACCACGAAAATTGCCTGTACGAGCAACGAAAATGGTGACGTGTGCTGCAGGCTTAAGGGGGCGGTAGTGGAAACATACAGCGCCGTTTTAGTGCGGCGGTCGAAGGTTGAACCGTCTTATTTATGAATAACCATGTATTGTTAATAAAATTAGGCGTCAAGGATAAGCTGATCATGGTTCGTTGCCAAAACCTACACTCTTTCAAAAATATTGTCCAGCACAATGCTTTTGTACACCCGATGCGTCCGTGCGCATAATCACGTGCGTTAAATCCAAAGCTGATGCCAGGGGTTAGTGACGCGACCGCCATATTGTCAGAAAGCGAACGACCCCTGGGAACGAGGTTGGGCCAAGTGGACACTGCCATCTAGCGGAAATTGTGTAAACTGACTGAGTCTCACTGTACAGTTCGATCGATCACTTTAGGTTAGGCCACATAAAAAAATGGTGATCGTCCTTTTCTCGGGGAGGAGGTGGGTAGGGGGAGGCACTTTTTTTTAAAAATTTTTTTACAGCTAAGACCTCTGAAAAGGGCTGGAACCCACCACAAGATTCTTGTGCTCATCGATTTTACAAATTATTTGACAAAATAATCATACTGAAAATTAGATTCCAGTTTTTTACTACTATTTTAACATTTGATGTTTTGTTGTGGAAAAAGAACGAACTCTTTCGAATCCCTACGCAATTCGCTGTGCAACAGTCAGAAATTCATCCGCCACCAACAATGCATTTGCACTGTGGGAAATAAATTACCGGTCTAGCCCTTTCCAGAGTTTAATGTGGCATTGAACTCTGGGTACGAGATTGTGAAATCGCATCCCAGTGCGAAATGAACTAAACAAGTGATGTCAAAATGGTCAAAATATATGTAGGCCTAAGAGGGCAATTTGAACGTTTTGGGGAGAAAATAGAGAAAAAAGTTATTTTTGATGAAAAAGAAAATTTTTGAAAAAACTTTTTTTGAAATTTTGTTCAAAAAAACGGGGTCGGGGCCGTTTTCGCGGGTCGGGCGGGGACGATCACCAGCTTTCTTTTTTATGTGGCCTTATTATATTCTTTGGTTTACGGGCACAAAGATAAATACGGACGACGAAATAAAAATTTTAAAAAACTTCGGTTCAGTTCCTTTTTTTCACCTTAAAGGGAGACTCCACTCATTGTGTGAAATTCTGAGTTTTTTAAATATCGTTAATACATTCAAATTCATTGATATATATCTGCAACATGTCAGATTTTTTAAAAATCAGCAAGCTCATCATTTTATGTATTTTAATTGAATCCCAAGGGGACCATTGCACAGCACATGTGATGTCATATGTGCTCAATGCATACAATGAGTGGAGTTTCCCTTTAAAGCCGCGAATCCACTGTCGCGATCTTGGCTTGAGACGGAGTTGCGTTCCCTTGCGGTCACCTTATAAGGACTTCCGATTGCCATATAAGGTAACCGCAAGGGACGCAACCCCGTCTCAAGCCAAAACCGCAACAGCTAGTGGATCACCCGCTTTATAAGGACTTCCGATTGCCATATAAAGGCCGTCTCACACGAGCGCCGACTACGGCGTCAACTAGCGCGTTTTGAAAACGCCGACAAGCGCACAATTTAGCGCATAGTTGACGCCGTGTGAACGCACGTCCTGCGTTTTTAAAACGCAGGCCCTGCGTTTTCGTGCGTTTTGACGACTTCCGGTACGTAGCGTCTCTTCTCTTTGACGCAGAGAATGCAATAAATTAACGCAAAGTAGGCGTTTATAAACGCGCAGTGCGTTTACAAACGCTGCGTTTTCATGCGTTCTCGTGCGTTCTCATGCGTTTTCATGCGTTCTTAAACGCAGCGTTTGCGTCAATAGACGCACTCTTCTGCGTTTTCGAAAAAGTTTTGGACATGTTGAAAACCAATACGTTCAATCAGAGGTCTGCGTTTACAAACGCAGATTTGGTGCACGCAGTGCGTCAACCCTGCGCTTACCATGGGCTCATCTCGGCGTTTCATAAACGCCCGTAGGCGCACGGCCTAAACGCCGGATAAAACGCTCGTGTGAGATGGGTTTAAGGTACCCACAAGGGAACGCAACCCCGTCTCAAGCCAATTCACGACAGCGGATTCGCCGCTTTAGAATGACAAGTTTACGGTGGCCCATAAATAGGGCCTAAGGGACATTATTTTTAATTTTTCAATTTATATTTTTATTCTTTTCATACTTTTCTCTGTGGAATAAACGTTATTCCGTGGAATAAACTTATCTCCACATGGAGTAAACGTTTCTCCGCGGAAATAACTTTATTCCGTGGAGTAAACTTTTCTCCGTGGAATATTCCGTGGAGTCAACTTTACTCTGCTTGGAGTAAACTTTTCTTCGCATGGACTGAAGTCAGGTTCGATTTCCGCGGAGAAAAGTTTAGGCTACTCCACGTGGAGATAAGTTTACTCCACGGAATAAAATTATTTCCGAGAGAGAAGTTTACTTGATCGCGGAGAAAATTTTACTCCACGGAATAAAGTTCATTCCACGGAGAAAAGCATGAAAAAAATAAAAATATAAAATGAAAAATAAATGTCCCTTATGGGCCACCGTACAAGTTAGAGAAATCGGAGGAAATAAAAAACAAAATAAAATTCTTTATAAATGCCTCTTTTCTGCTTCCATAATGATATTGATATCAAATTTGATATTTTGACATATCTGGAGATTTGGCACAGTAAAGCGACTTGAAACTGGTATCGCAACATCATAGCTCATTCAAGGATGTTATTGCAACTGAAATTTTCAGTTTGCACCTGCTCGGTCGCATGATTTATTTGCTGATCATGGTGAGATTTGATATGCAAATTTGATAACATGAGATAAACCTGGTGATGGTAGAAGCCTGAAACCTTCACCTACACCTAGGTTATCAAGGATGGCCATTCAGATTACGCAATGACCTTGAAGGCCAGAGGTCAAGGTCAAGGTCAAACAGTTCTAAAATCCAAATCTGCTGAGAATTTCAGGAGAAAACTAATTAGAAGCCTGCATTAACCATCTCCTATAGGTTCAATCAAGGATGCCTGTTCCAGTTACGCAATACTTCTCAAGGGCAGAGGCCAAGGTCACAGTCAACCAGCTCTACAGTAGTAAACTTCTCACACCTTCAACTGGAAATTGGCTAGTAGTATATTGGCAGAACCTAGTAACTACATGTACATTTTTTTGATTTTGATAAAAACAAAGAAAACCAAACCTAGTAACTACAAAAATGGTGTTAACTCGGTTTTCTCAGCCAAATGTCAGTTACTAGGTTCTACCACTGGACGGCAGCACTGTCTTCAGGATCGGAAACCACTGGCATCATTGTGTTTCACAGGTCGGCGCTAGGCGGCGTTATGGACGCACCAACCTGTGTCCGCACGAGCCGCATCACGCCGAATTTGGCGTAAAAAGTAATACGCGGACACATCACCGCCTCAACTCGACGCAAGGAAACCAACCGCCGCGTAGCGGCAAATCAGCGAAGCTTGCTAATTACGTATGCGTTTCACAGCAATCATTTTGGCCTTGGACAGGAAAATTCGCCTGAAAATTCACCTGATACTGAATTTACAAGAGTAAGACGGGCGTTCAAACCGTACAGGATCGGTGTGTATCATAATTGTGAGGCGAACTGATGTGAAAACTAGTCCAAAACGGGATCCAGTTATGAGTTTGAAGCATTTTTTGGTAACCGGCGATGAACATGTGACGTCATCATCTGGCCTATAAATTATTCTCAGGGACGAAACTGCACGAAAACGAATTTAGCCCATTCCGCTCGCAACCGGAACACCGGGACCAAATCCCGCGAGATATTGCGAGACTTGGGTTTGGGGTTTAGTCCCGGAGGAAAAATCACCGCCGCCATCTTGAATATCTTATTGCGCCCCCACCTATAGCTGGGATAGTGATGCGGCGACCGAACCACCTGGATCTACTTTCGGACTACATCCACTAGAAGATATAGTTCGGTGAAACTCATCACTTTTGTGTCGAAAAAGAACCTAACGATGGCAGTTTTGGGTTAATTTAATACAATATGACACGCAAAAGTGAATTTTACTAAGATTTTGTGAGTTATTGTGCGTTTTTGCTCGGCCAAATCGGGATTTCCCCGGGGTTCCCGCCATTATGCCATACAGTACAGAATGTACAGTGCACTGACATGCATTTCGCTCTTCTGATGCTGTGCGTCCACCGTGCGTTTTCCAGATTCCCAAAACAATAAAATATGCTATTATGGGTTTTCTGATGTAAATATGCGAATAAATTGACTTAAATATATTTATTTCATCTGAAATCATCATAAAATGCAATAAAAGTAGCAAATATTTATCAGAGAAATGTCATTTCTTTAGAACTACTTTTACCGCGGAAGTAGTTCTTCCACACCGGCGCTGTGAGGCGCGACGCATCACAACCCTACGCAAAATGGCGGATTTGACTGTTGTTCGTTAGGGTCACAAACCGACGCAACNTAAATATGCGAATAAATTGACTTAAATATATTTATTTCATCTGAAATCATCATAAAATACAATAAAAGTAGCAAATATTTATCAGAGAAATGTGAAATGTCATTTCTTTAGAACTACTTTTACCGCGGAAGTAGTTCTTCCACACCGGCGCTGTGAGGCGCGACGCATCACATAACCCTACGCAAAATGGCGGATTTGACTGTTGTTCGTCAGGGTCACAAACCGACGTAACGTCACCAGGTTTTTTGGAGGCTTGTGCCCTGTTGTTCAGGTTGGAAAACGACAAGAGATTTTTCGAAACTTTTTTCACAGAATTTCTTAGAAATCATAAGGGAATAATATCACGCTAATTTTGAAATGAAAATTGGTGATTCTAAAAATTGTGTTTTTTCTTGATATTTTGAAAGTCTAATATTTTCATGATAATTTGCCACAAATCCTAAAGGGGCTGTTCACTTTCGGAACCATTTTCCCAACTAAATTTTCATTATGTNTACGGTGAATCGGTAAAATACACAATGTTGGAATCCGCCTATTACATGTAGTTAAATGAAATGGCCAGGGCCATTGTGCTCACCTCTGTGATAAGTCGCCGTGGTTAAGTGTGAAACTGTGACTCTCATGGTGAGTGTTGAAGGATCAGTACAGATAAGATAAAGCTGAACACACCAAGAAGTATTTTTGTGATCTGATTTTCATGATCTCTCATTCACCTCTGGGATCTCTTCTATATAGCGCGTGAGGAAGACCCCGATAGGGTAGAAAATCTGCGAAATATTCAGACACGACTTTCCGATGTATTTTATGATCTGTTCAGTATTATCAGTCAATGACATAAACTCAGGTGATGGCACCCAGAAGGAGTACAATTTCTGAATAGAATGAATACAAGTGGTATTTGTGAACAAACTGCTTTCCTGTCCAGGTCACAGATGTCAAAAATTCTATTTTTCAAGATGGCCACCTGGTGGCCACACGTGACGTTCGTTGGGACTGAAAGGGGCTGTTTCACTTTGAATTCAACATTGCGATTTGTGATCCGTGGGAAAACTGAAAGAGCTATGATCTTGCAATTTGGAGGGATAATTCTGTGTTTCAGACCAATTTAAATGGTACAACAATCAATAACATTTGAAGTAATTATGGTTTCCGATCTCAAGATCGGAAACCATATTGTGTTTGGTCATGGTGTCTGTCTGTGTGTACTTACAGACGCGCCCTTGTGAGGAAGTTTGTGCGTACCATAAATCTCTGTGGGGCAATGATTCCTTGTGGGGAAAAAAACGGTACCCCACAAGATTTCACACTTCAAAATCCTTATGGGGCTGAATCAAGCGTGCTGAGCACGTGGTCTTTTTACCCCACAAGAACCACACAGTTCACCACACGGCAAGTACTGTGTGCACACGTATATTTTAATGTTAGCTTTTGCCCATAGGTGACGCGGTCGGGCTTTCTACCTCACTCTAGGACCAAAGCAAATCATATCACACATTTGCCGCCCTGTATTAGAGGTGGGACCAATTTACCTAGGACGAGGTTGATGCTTTCCCGAAGTATGACGGAAAGGCCCGAGTAACATTCGTGTCCACACGCTGATTGTTTTGTTGTCATGGATGGTTGTCGCCGGTCAGCATCAGTTCGATCAAAGCTGTTTTCCCGTGTTTGTCGGATGATTTTAAGTAAGTTGTTACGTATTTTGGTGATATAAATCACGAAATGATAATGGAGAGTCTTTCGAAATGTACTGTAGTACCGAACTTTGGCTCAATTTGACGGAGGAATGCAGTGTGAGTGTAAAAATTGAGGACTTGTGGGGCACCATCCATCGATCCATGCACATGATGCATGCATGGCATGCATGGGCACTGACTCACTNAGGATGCGATATATCGGGTGTCCCCCCAAAAAGTGGAAACTTTTTGTCTCGCAATATCTCACTTATTTTACTGCCAAAATCTTTGAAATTTCGCAGAGACCACCTTCAGCATATCGCCAGCAACCCCTGCAAACATCAAACGTATCGGATAAAATTCCTGTGAGTACTGTCCAAATCAAAATTGCATTTCCAAAAATACAATATCAGAGAAAATTACCTATTTCAACTAATGTTCGATGTGTCCTCCATCCTCTTCTACCACCATTCTCAGCCGTTTCTTCCATCCTGAAATGCTCCGACGAATTTCGACTAATGAAATTTCTTCCAAGAAATTAGGATCTTGTCCTTTAACTCCTCCTCTTTGAATTTTTTTATTTCATCCGCGATACACCTTTTCTTTGAGCGAGTCCCATTTCGAGTAGTGCATGTGGTTGCAATCAGGACCAGGTTCTATACCCATGTTTTATATAGACCCTAGGAATTCAATGGATGGATCATGTTTCATCCCATATGTTGCGGTCATGGTGACATCGATATGTCAGACTTGATATTCTCAAATATCTCATCCTGTAATGGATTAAGAGGCATGGGACCTGGGGCCTTATTCACGAAAGGCCCGCAAAATTTGCGTGCACGCAAAGTGCCATTTTTGCGATATTTCTTATTCATGAAGCCCACGCATCGNATCAAACTGGGCACCGTAGAATTTGGCCAAAATGTCTGTTTTTACTCGCCGTACGGGCCCCGGAGTGGATATGTGACCTAGGCTTTAGCTTCTGACGTCAAATGGTAAGAACTATGAGCTCACAGACCGCCATCTTTTTTTGGGAAGGTCTACAGAAAGGGGTCCAAACGAATGAGTATCGGTTCCAGACGATGCAGTCAACAACACGATGTTTGCGACAGCTCGCGATTTTGCTTCGGCTATAACCTTGAAGTGGTTGAAATTTGAACCCTTTTTCTTTTCTACCCCTGTCAACACTATGGTGGATATTGTCGGTAATGGTAATTTCCTATCCTCTACACACAGAAAAATATTCGTCTCCACTTGAGATAAGTGGGGTGTTGTTGAAGCGCTTTGAAACACAAATATCTCGTATTTGAGATAATAATATCTCGAATCGAGAAAGCATCTGTCCAATGACAAAACTTGATACATGTATATCTGTGACACAACCTGAGACAAATTGCGTGTTAAGCCTTCCGATACACAATGTGTCTCACGCTTAAGGTATCAATAGGGAGTTTTCGCAAATCTGACGAAAAACGAAGTACGAAATACGAAATTGGACGTCATATCCATGACGTAATGTATTTCAGGAAATGGTTGGTACCACAAATGTCCCTCCTGCCAGTGCGTCTTTTAGCATGTCATGTAAGATCGAAAGAGTTATGGCGCTTCTTGAATTTTTAAATTTCCAATTCGTATCAACGAAGTGGAAACGAAAGATAAATTTAAAAGTTTAATATACACCGTACCTCTGTCGTTCTAACATCATACGCTAAAAGACGCTCTTGCAGCAGGCGATATTTGTGGTACCAGCCATTTCCTGAAATACATTACGTCATAGATATGACGTCCAATTTCGTATTTCGTACTTCGTTTTTCGTCAGATTTGCGAAAACTCCCTAATAATATCGGACCGAGATAATTGGTCATCGCAAATAAACTGGATCAACACGGGCCACCAGTTCGACATGACGAGACAACAATGTTGTAATTCGCAAAAATTAAATACAGAAACGCTGATTCACGATTAAGCAAACACAAACGAATATTGATAAACTATGGTTTGAAATCGGAGACACAAATTTTAGGTTGTGAATGTTTCCCTTTCAAAATTATAAAAACAATAATTGCAGAGCATCGGTTTTCTCTCAACCATACAAGAGATTTTGTGCTGTGCATTGGTATACCCCGTCCAAGCTTCTCGGCCTATTGGCTAAGGCTAAAGCTATTACGAAATTTAAGAGTTGCGGTCTTTGCAAGTTGCAAAGTTATGCAACCAGGACCAAAAAACTCAACTGTTGGGTTGATGCAACCGTGCAGTTGGTTATAAACAACCCAACAATCCGTAAATTCATATCAAAATGAACGTCATCTCAGCTGCGCACTTTCTAGTCTCAAGGGTAGATGACAGTTCACTCAGGTCAACATACCGGTATATACATCTCTCTAAAGGCTCGTCTACACGATCATACATTTGTTCAAAACATCATCATACATTTGTATGATGATGTCCAAGCTTGTTGGTCGATTTCTGTCTTGTGACAATGCAGCTAAAATTTTGAACATCATCATACATTGTTCAAAGCAGCATCATAATCTTGTATGATGATGTTCAAGTTTGTTGCGGATTTCGATCTACAGTCCAACATTCATGGACATTGTATGATGAAGTATGATGGAGAAAGGATAATGTTGGATGATGTTCAAGTTTGTTGGGAAAACCGTCCACACGATCATACATTTGTGCCTGAACATCATCACACATTTTTGGGGGGATGTTTTGCATTGGCAAGATGAAACATGCAGCTAAAAATTTGAACATCATCATACATGTTCAGGTTTGTTGGGAAAACAGTCCACACGATCATACATTTGTCCATGAACATCATCACACAAATTTGAACATCATCATACATGTTGGTTGCTGTTCAAGTTTGTTGGGAAAACAACCTACACAATCAAATCTGTCCATGAACATCATCATACAAATGTATGAGGATGTTTTGAACAAATGTATGATCGTGTAGACGGGCCTTCATGGACAAATGTATGATCGGTGTGGACCGTTTTCCCAACAAGCTTGAATAGTATCCAACACGTATGATGATGTTCAAACCCTTAGCTGCATTGTGTAGACGGAAATCCACAACAAGCTTGGACATCATCATACATCATCATACATTTGTATGATGATGTTTTGAACAAATGTATGATCGTGCAGACGGGCCTTAGGTAATAATAGGGAGGTTTCGCAAGCGCCCGGTTAGGCCCTACGACGACGTTTATCTAGTGTGGGTACACCCAAACAATAGATAAACGTCGTCGTATGGCCTAACCGGGCGCTTGCAAAACCTCCCTATTATGAGTACTCACAGTGACATTTCGTTGTCTCCAGATAAGAGCACAATATATTGGTTCGCTATGGAGCCGCTTGGAGCGCTAGCTGCGGCCATATGGACCCCTATTTTCACACCAGTTTTGAAGCTATTTTTAGAGGTCCGTCAGCGAAATTTTACTTCACGTTTACGGCCTTATTTTGCGATATATTGACGTCATATTGCGTCTGGTGATAGTGTACCACTAGCTTTCCGGGTTCGATACGCGGGGCGTGTTCTTTGCCTTGACTTTTTTTTGTTTCTTCTTTTACCTTTCTGTTTTAATTAATCGTGAACGCTAGGAATTGCGTGGTCGCGTCGATTTTTCGTAGGTGTGGGCAGCCATCCCTGCGTTCACATGTTCAGCCAGCCCAAGCTTTTTCCCTGGCGTGAGATTCGTGTGCAGCGAGTTCTCCCCAACCATGCTTATTCGACATAGCGAACCTCTGTCGCCACCAGGCTTGTTGTCCAGAAAATTTGACTGGAGACGGTCGTATGTCAACTTGAGATATCAGTTATTTGTACCGAGTTTCAGAGATCTCAACTTGAGATCCAAAAGTAACTTCTTTTACGGACAAGCGTTCAAGTGATTTTTATCTCAAGTGGAAATGAATATTTTTCTGTGTGTATAGAACCCTGTCAGGCCGCGTTTTGCATGTTGCCGTGCCCCATTCCACCGCCCTCCATCCTTGGGCACCACATACTGCCTCCCCTATAGGCCTGTACTCCGTTTTTTTTGTGGTCAACTTCAACCCGGAACGTTGGTGTATCGTCATTAAAAATGGCCTACCTTAACTTTGGATGGGCCATCCTAGATTCTGTCCCTCTTTCGCCAGTTCGACCACAGAATCCGCGGAACGCCGGTCTTTTCAAATCGACATAATTCCACAGACTCCCGATAATACTTTACGAGGCTGCAGCTTCACATCGAACTCGAGTTTACCTGCAGACAGTGGATTTCCGGAAGAAAATTTTTTTGCCCGAGATCTTGGACACCTGCCAGTCAGTTGCAGAAAACTTTGACTTGGACCACATGTCAGGGAACATTGCCTATAATATCAATTACAAAGAATGCTCTTCGCCAGCCACTGAGCGTGTTGCTTTTGATCAACCTGGTATGGAATCCAAACAAGGGGGACCTTGAGGGGCAGTGACTTTTTATGCATTTTATGAATACCTGGAAATCTCTCCCGATTTACAGTCGATTCGAAGAGCATGGGGATGTGGGTGTGTTTCAAAAAGTGTTCCGTCTGACACCAGAAAATTTTCACCATTCTTTTGTCAACTGGTGAAAGGCTGTTTCTTGAAACTCTACAATATTCATGTCAGATCTAGGTATCATGGAGCTCTAAGTAATGGCACTGGAAACTAATTGATCTTTTAACCCTTTAAAGTCTGACAGCGGAAAGTAGTTTTGGTGCCGGACAGAACGATAAATGTTGCTGGTAAGCTCAATATTTTTTGATACCCTCCTTCAAATGAGTGTACACTGCTGTACATCCCAGATGGAGAAACTAATAGTTAAAGGTCTATTATCAAATACTACATTTGATTTTTGTAAAATCAATGGCACAAATCTTTGTGATCATTTCAAAGTTAAATTTTGCCCCATTCTGTTGGGTGACCAATTTTGAAACACACCCATGTTCACTAGGCTCTGGCTCTATACAAGTGTCTCCAAAATGGCTCACTATGGCACCATCGGAGACTCGAGAACTGTATGATTGCTTGAAAACACTTGTATAGTGAAAAAAAACAACCAGGACTGGCGAAATAATGTAAGGGGGGGGGGCCCTTGTATAACGGTACAAGGATGGCTGGATGGTGCTCTTTATCACGACCCGTCGAACTGTCGTTAGTACGGTGGCTGATAATCGTAGGCCTATTTTTATTTTTCTTAAGTCGGGCGCC
>NMRB01002369.1:26660-74877 GCA_002633025.1 Notospermus geniculatus
GAGGCGGTGGGCCCACACGGCCAATAGCAGACGCCGAGAGATACGCTACGAGAGAGAAATAACTCAGTTTAATCCAATAAATTGGAGCTGCTCATTGACATAATCAAAATCCGGTCTGCATATTAGCTTTTCTATGCATGGCATGCGAGACCTATCAACTCTATCTAATTTTGCATGGAATCAAATGCATGACGTAGCTTTTCGACTATCGTGAGATCATGGCACCTATGACGCGCCTTCTTCTCTCACTGGCCGTCTCATGCTCTCTTCTGTAGGCGCACGACTTCAAATATGGCCGCCAGTCGGCCATTTTGAAAACTTGGCTTTTCCTATCTTCAGTTTCCGGTGAAGTTTCTTTAGTAATGCATGGTTAGCACACAGGACGGTGAGAGTCGCCATGGTTTCATGACGATTTTACATTTCAGGACTCTAGAACAGATTTCCACTTTTCATTAGACCTGTGGCAAGCAAGCACACTTTAATATGGGCGGCAAAACATGCATGGATGGGGGATTGTGAAGTGTTAATTCTCTGTTCGTGTTGTGGTTGTTGCCCGTCGACCGTGTACTTCTGCACGTTACCACCACGCCATGAGGCCATGTTTTTTTGTTGAAAACTTTTCAAATTATTGTCTCGGCAGGAAATATTATAGTGAATATTATAATGAATATTATAATGAACTTTCAGCAACCAAACTAGTTTCGCTATTATTACCATTTTCTTACGTGTGTTTAACCCAAATTTCGTTTTTGAGTTTGAACAGATTCGTCTAACCCACATTTCTTTCAATGTGTCCCCCACCTAGTACGGGACCTAGTACAATCATTTTTTCGGACAAAATCGATGAAAATTCAGAATGCTTTTTCTTATGAGTATGCATTTATGAACAGGAAGAGCCTCGCTGTCTGCCGACCAGGACAAAATGCGCATCAATACCATTGCTGGGCAACTGATGGACTGGCAGACGACAATGGATGACTGTCAATATTCCGATTCTTTGTTGTCGTCAAGTCACATCCGAATCATCTTGGCGACGACGAAGCATTTACGGATTGATTTCTGTTACGTCATATGAGTGGCTAGGCCAATGCGTGCCAATGAAATGTGTTTGTTCCTAGGCAACTTAGTGTCGCTATGGCAACCTTGACTATCAAAGGATTACTTTCATTACAATCTCCTCTTTCTTTCCAGTTAATGGAAGAACAGTGGAACTGGAACCGCCGAAACCGCTACCTGACCTGGCGACATGAGGAGGAACTGCTCAGGTACAACCCAATAAACTGGAGCTGTTCCATGAAGTAAACACACCCATTCGAAGGACTGGTCACCTACTTCCGCATAATGGTACAGCTCCGAAGATCAGAAGCTCTTCTAAGGAGTGCACGCACCCAACCAACGGACAAATCCACCCATCACTGGTCAACGAAATGAACATCGTTCAATCATGCCGTTCCATGTTGTGTGCGCGCCTATAAGGAGCTGTTCCATGAAGTAGACTGACCCATTCAAATTACAGCATGAGGGCAGCATGAGGGTTATTAACAGGTGTTCTTGCACTCCCAAGGATTTGGCTCATAGTCACCCAGGGGCCTCCTAAACCTTGCAAACATTTTATGCACCTGCACTAAAAAACCTCTTGACGTTCTTCATTTTTGTCCCAAGTAAGGCACAAAAATACAAAAACATAGTTGTTCAAAACCAAATTTAGTTTTGATGAAGGCAGAAGCTGAGAGGGATAAGGCAGCCAGTGCTTGTACTTGATGTTTGTACCAATAGAATGCAATAGCATACTGCCTGGTTTCTAGCTTTACCAACAAAGTTGGAGAAACTTAGGAGGAATTACACTTGACAGGTATAATTCCTCCAAGGAGAAACGCTACATAACAAACTCAGAGTGACCACATTGTCCAAGGTGAGACAGGACAAAAGGAGGGTCGGACAAACACAATGAAATGGAGAAGTCAGACGTCATTCGGGCGGTTTGCTATTCAATTCTGTACCATTTCACATGTATAACAAAGGTTGCTCCTATTCCTCTCTCCCATGTCTAGAAACAAAACTAACCTAAGCCCAGGCTACTCTGTGATACGTAGAAATTGTATGACGCTGGAAATTTATGCTTAGTTTAGGAATATTTTTGTGTGAAGGCACCAACTTGCGATTTTCTAGGAAATAAAACATGTTTTCTTTCATTTGTTCCACAAAATCGTGTCCTGACCCCAAATATCATAATATTCATTCATAACCTACTAAACCCAGGGGGTGGTGGTCAGAGGTGGTGTGTCAATGAATACAGTTCTGCATACCTTTTCGTTGAGGCCCAGGGATGTGAGATTTCTAAATAGTTCCATCATAGGCCTACCAATAGGGGTACAGTAGGCATCCCCCAACATGGGCCTACCTCCGAGTAGGCCTACCACACTCTATCAGCATTGAACAAGATAGAATTTCGTACATTTGCATTATGTTCGGGCCTTCAGCTACGTGAAGTAGAGGAATCATTGAGAATGTTCCAATTCCCTGCTGTATTCCGGCCCACCATGCAGCAACCTTTCACTTTTACCGGTAATTGTTATTGTATGTCCCACACATTATAAAACTAACAATACATTGTAACCTATTTGTTGATGACTGAATTATTAATGTATATTTTGTAAATACTATGTAATTACTTTTATCTGTGTTATTTTTCATGCAATGAAATAAATGTATGATCACAAAACATCTCTTTATCATCGATATCATCTGAATGGGACAGAACGGTATGGACTTGGGATCTGAGCACGAAGACTGGAGGACTTTTGTGGATTAGTCCCCCTCAGCCCTGCCTCTCGCCACGGACTGACAAGAAACAGACCTCAGTTCCCTCTCCTTTATCATGCTTGTGCCTTAGGGATGGACAAGGCACAGAGTCATAACACTGATCCCAATGTCCTACAGAGTTCTGGGGAACAAAGTCCGTGATTGATAACTTGGTTTGGTACACGACACACACACACTGAGAAACTGACAAAGTTCACCTGGGTTTGTAAGTTTTATTATCATACTGTTTGTATAAAAAGATATAAACAGTTCCTGGGTTATTGCAATTACATAATACATGAAGTTCTCCCTAGAAAATTGCCAACAGCAACAGGCTCTTGCGAGCCTCTGATTTTGCCCCGATTGCTTTGGGAAAGTTATGAAGAAAAGAACAGTTCAATAGAACTTCTCCACAAAACACAAGGGAGTTTGTCCCATTCTTCACTGGTTGAATTGAGTGGAGAAATTCTGATAATACAGGAAGTTCACAGTTTATTGGTCTTCCCTGAAAATTTTCTAAGTCCAAAAACTAGGCCCACAAAGGGAGTCCTAGGATCAATGGTATAAAAGTCAGATCACTTTCATGGCAAGTTCTCGGCCAAGTGCACTATGGATTGATTTTGGGAGGGATCAGTTGTAATAGGCCCCTACTGATCAATTTCACAAAGGCCGGCCAGGGGTAATTCATGGTTCCCAAATGCATCACATTTTGTGGTTTGGACTCAGTCATTTGGTTCTTTGATGCCACCTCCTCAAGATCAACCATGAATTACCCCTGGTCGGCATTTGTGAACTTGATCAGTAGGGGTCTATTACAATTGATCCCTCTCAAAATCAATCCATACTGCACTTGGCCAAGCACTTGCCACAAAAGTGATCTGACCATTCACACCAGGCCTCCCTTTGTGGCCTCGTTTTTGGACTTAGAAAATTTCCACCAAAGACCAATAAACTGTGAACTTCCTGTATTTGGTGTTCCAAAAGAACAAGAACTCAAAACCAATTTACTCACCTGAATACCAACATGTGAAGAAGTTGTGCGTTTATAAAACTGGTAAAACACCTAAGACCAGAAATTGAGAAAATTGGTGAAAACAAGGAAGACCGCCCACTCGGTGAAGTGGTGGTCTCAATGAACTGTACTGAAGAGGAGAACGTTCAGCAGTAAAGCCAGGAACTACGACAACTAAAATAAACTGACTGACGTCACATAAGGAGCTCTCCCATCAGCTCAATGCTTGACGGGCAGCTTTTTGGGTCATGATTCTGATTCGGCAGTTTGACATGGGCGCAGTGGTGTCATTTGCCACGTTTCCCTAAGGAAGACGCTAACACAGTCGTACAAGACACGTTGCCCCTACATTATACAACAGTCGGTTTGACGTAAGGACTCTGGAGCATACCCTAGGACAGCCAAAAATTCAAGTGCTCCCTAGTTACTGCCGACTGGAGCCTACCCTAGGACAGCCAAACATGCAAGTGCTCCCTAGTTACTGCCGACTGGATACCTCACCCAACAGATTATCAGCCTTGTAATGAAAATCATATTGATGACAGCTACACAGTTTGCAATGACACCTAACATTGTATTAGCAATATATACAAAAGAGTCTGTACATATAAACATATAAATCATTTCATGGAATCAGTTTGTACAAACTCTAGGATCAATATATTCTACATACACGGTACACTATACTAGAACATGATCTGTCATAAATGCCAAGATATACATTATGAGGATACACAGGGCATGAAGCAATATTATATATACAAAGTACATGTAGTTTTAAAGAAAACTGAAGCAAGCATACATATCTGTGATTTCATTTCAAACACCCACCAAATCAAATTTTATCCCAGATATAAGGGGGTCCTATTTGATAATGAAATATAATGGATGGGAGCTGAGCCTCTGACCAGGATGGACATTCCCAGAGCAGAGGAGGTTGCAACGCACATATGAACTCGCAAATAAAGGTTAATGAAAATAGTTTTAAGTCATTACCAGTAATGAAATGGCGTTCGTCGATATGGGACGGATAATCCATTCAAAGCTCCTTCTTTTGGCAGGAAAAAATGATCATTTCATCTTTAATTTCAAAATAAATGGAATGTTTAAAAGTGAAACGGAATGTTGAGGGCATCCTAATGAGATGCAGTAGAGATATGTCAATGTGGATTTTTCAAGTCTACATTGGTATTAGATAACAAGTATTCTAAATGTAAATCGTAAATTGACGGCTCAATAAGAGGACTGGATGTAGAAATTTCCAGGATGGAATGTAATTACTGTGGATGGACTGCATGGTCAGTGCTATAAACATGATGAAATGGTCCATGGACCATGTGCTCACCGGGTTGGACATAATAGTCTAATGACAGAGGGAGGTACAAATCAGTTATGAGCAATCTGGGTCAAGTCATTCCCAAGTAGGACTTTGATGATTTTTGGGTTTATGCCACCTGGCGGCCATATTGGATGTCCGATTGGGCCGGAACTTCACATGCACATGAAGGTCATCTGCAGGGGCCACATAGCACATTGGAGCGCTTTGGGTCCAAGTCGTTCCTGAGTTACAGCACTTTGATGATTTTCAGGTTACGCCACCTGGCGGCCATATTGGATGTCCGATCGTGCCGAAACTTCACATGCACATAAAGGTCATCTGCACGGGGCCACATAGCACATTGGAGCGCTTTGGGTTAAGGCGTTCCTGATTTACAGCACTTTGATGATTTTTGGGTTACGCCACCTGGTGGCCACGTTTGAAGTCAAAACAGGCCGAAATTTGACGTGCATGTAAAGGTCATCTAGAGGGAGGTAAATATCAAATTTGAGCACTCTGCGTCAAGCCGTTCCCGAGTAATAGCACTTCCTTGATTTTCAGGTTACGCCACCTGGCGGCCATATTGGATATCCAATCGGGCCGAAACTTGGTATTTTATAAGGTACCCCTCCAATGCATGTTTATGCAAGATATGAAGTCGCTCGATGAAATAATGACAAACTTCGGCAGGTTCGTTACTTTTGTCGAACTTTGACCTCTGTGACCTTGAAAAGTAGGTCAAATCAAAAACCCGTTATATATGTTATGTATCCTTATTAGCTACACCTATGATAAAAATTTGGAGATGATCTAGTCATTAGTTCAGGAGTTATTGCACTTTTTGTGTTTTTGGTTTCCGCCACCTGGTGGCCAAGCTGAGAGTCGGATCGGACCGAAACTTGGTGTCGTGGGTCGTCTGACCTAGGGGTATATATGTACCAAGTTTCAGATCAATAGCTCCAGCGGTTACGAAACGTGCCCTGCTAACGGACAACGACGGACGACGACGACGGACGACGACGACGACGGACGACGGACGCACAACCATTGTATAAGCTCACCACGGTGAGCTAATAAATATACAAATAGATAAAATTTTTAAGCATTTCTTCAATAATGACTCACTCGCACTCTTTTTGTAGAAATTGTGATCCCAAACCAGTGGAACAGGCTTACCTCATGATAAACCATCGAACCACTGTCATATGAAGTGAGTACTCAAGACATGTCCCCTGTTTCAACCAGCTTTCTGACCTAATTCAACACTTCTGGGACAAGTCGTCACTTGCTAAGTTCCACCAATCCTCAAAGAGTATAACATCTATAAAACCACCCCTATGCCTGATGCAGCAACAGAAGACATGTTAGAAAATACAGAATACTTCATAGCAGAACAGGGGAGCTCTTACTGAGCAGTTAGTGTCATCGTTCCCATTTTATTTTCTTTGAAACACAAGGCATAGGGGTGTCAGCTAAAATCGATTCCTATAAGAAATATTTGAGCAGTGCCATGACCAATGATGTTATAAGTAAGACACATGGTTTTATATTCCCAGCTGATCCCTGCTTTGGGTTCACATACAAGTATGGTCCGGGACCTGGAAAATAGAACAAGAATCATCACGTTTCATAGCATTGCTAGCAAATGTATGGAAAGTTTACAGAGAATAATGACAGTTTGAGCACCGGACTCAAGGCCGAGAGGTCACGGGTTCAATTCCCGGCTCAGTCGCCATTTTGTATTCTCAACTGTTCTCAAAAGGATCAAGTGACGTGCTGAACAAGCTGCTCCGTGAGTTCGCCAGAAAGGTTTCGGGAGAGACTGGAGTAATATTGTGAAGGGTTTTGAGACTGTATAAAGTGGAAGTGGTGTGTAACATTATTATCATCAAATCCTCATCCATCACCTTGGACGCAACAAGCCACCGACACGTTATCGCTGACAGCAGAAACTTACCTAATTGGAATTGAACAATTGGGGAGCTCATCTTGCCCAGACCTCCTCGGCTGTAGCCTAACACACGAAGGTAGTAACGTGTGGGACTTGACTCAAGGTTGGTGAGCACTGTATCCACACCAGTCCCGGCATAATGATCAATAGCATTCACCATGGACTCTCCAGCTGGCCAGTAACGAACCTGAAGTGAGGATATACATACAGATATAAAGAAATATACTTTCATTTAGTTCATAGTTTGCCAGAATGCACGGAGCGATCAGGCTGGTCGTCTCAATGAAGTGTTTAACTACTCACAATGTATCCTTGTAAAGTTTCTTCATCATTATCAATCATGATGCCACGCCAGTGGACAGCTATAGATTTGTCAGAGAGACGTTCTATCCAGACTTCACGAGGTGGTTCTTGTGGAGCTGGAAGGGAAAACAATTTCAAAGTCTTAGAGTGTCTAGACTGAGAGGGAAGATCATTTATTTTCACCAGACTTGATGTTTGTTAAAGTCATACAATCACGAGAGCTACCGTAGCCGTCGATTCACATTTTTGTTCGAACAAAAATGAGAGGAAGTTTCTTAGCAAAAGATGACGAAAAACAAGTGTTGTGGTCAGAGTCGATCATCAATCAGATTATTTCACATGGAAGCATGCCACTTTCACGCGACTTTTTCAACGAGTGTTCGAACCAAAATGTGAATCGACGGCTACAGTAGCTCTCGTCATTGTATGGCTTTAACTAGTTGTCGACAGGTAGCTCGTCCCTCTGTGCCGTACCTTTCCTCCAAGTCGTTCGTTCTATCACCGCACTCTTCGGTCCATTCCCAGCACTCGTGAACACCATCACGTTGAACTCATAATAGGTGTCAGGATTAAGGCCGATGATGTTGCCGTGGTTCGTCTGGCCGAGGACAGTGGCACGTTTGTAATCCTTTTCTGTTTCTTTCCCAGCTATCCAGTAATTGATCTGAAATCAACCGACAACAATTAGGGTCAAGCTGCGTTTTTTAACATTCCAACGACATCCTGGTTTTATTGTCGGACTCAATCGGTTTGTGCAAACCAGAGAACAGTGGACTTACCCTGTAACCCAAAATCTTGCCCCTCGCGACCTCTCTCGTGTCTGGCACAGGATCCCAGAGAACCATAATGGCCGAGCTGTTGAAGGATCGACCTTCTATATTCATTGGTGTAGCAGTAGGCACTGAAATGAGAACAGCAAATATCAGCGAACAGTCAAGAATTGAATGGATTAACTCGTAGTGTTGGAAATTCAATGGGCCTATATTTTACATCCTACCTACGGGTTAACAAGCCTACGTGCCAACTTTGTAAAGCCTGCTATTGTTTGTTTTTTGTGCCTCTGTATAAAAAGATTTAGTGCGAATAAAATCGGTGCAGAGTGTTTTTCTTTAATTTGTTACATTTCAAATGCAATCTTCATGCAGAAGGAAGACTAATTTTGCATTTTGGAGTGTAAAAAATGACTCAGGAGGCCACTTTTTTAACAAAAAAACAAAACAAAAAATTTTTTTTCAAAAATTTTTTTTTTTTTTGAAATTTTTTTTCTCCCTCCCCCCACCTTGAAAATCCTCGCGGAAACCCTGGAAATAGCCAACGGCGGTTTGGCGAGTGGGTAGTGCCAGCCCTGAATCTGTACTTACTTCCTTCAGCAGAGTAGATTTCAACCCATTTTGACTTCGGTCCTTTCCCAACTTCGTTCCTAGCCTGGACTTGCACCAAGTATTTGATATAATAAAGGTCCTTTCCGATAACAACGGTATAACTTGACGTAGGATCATTCACAATTTGCTACAAAAATGAAACATACACAATATTTAGACCGTTCTTGACAGGGGATGGCGAAATGAAAACTAATATGATCTTAATGAGTTAAAACAACATTATCGGAGACAAATTCATCTGATGGTAACAAAGTCCACATCCTACATGCACTCAGTCAAATCTATCCAGTAGTCGGTCGTAAATCTTTGATTCAACAGAAGACTGACAACTTTGTTAACTCATCTATCCCTGGAGTGAAGCAGACGGCATCTTCTGACGATGTTTTCTTGTACCCTATACAACTAGTTTGAAATTATTTGTAGGAAGGTTGTTCCCGTCAACCATCTGAAGAATCCCGATTGTTTCCAATTCATTGCCAAGGATTTTAGAAAACTTCAGGAGAAGATACTGGCAGCTCAAACCTGGGGCAGATGAGTTAGACCTCTGTTACAGAATCATACTTACTGTTGTTGGCTTGTCCTGAGTCTGGTCCCTTTTCCAAGTAATAATGTACTGAAGGTCTTTACCGTTGTGCTCATAAACAGGCAGCGGTGTCCATGTGATGGTCAGAGTTCCGACCTTTCCACCACCGCCTCCGACGTTCCTTGGAATCGTCACAGGTGCGGCGGGGCTGGTTGTATACTGGGCTGTAAAACAAGTTTGCCATCATCATTCAGTAAAACTATGTAAATTTAACTTCATTTGCAGATCAACAAGATATCATCAAGAACGCGAACAGAAATTCCGGATTCTGTTATACACCTCTCAAAACAAGTACCAGCTCAGCCAGATTTCTCAACTCCTGTGACATATTCCTTGACAAGTGAACTGCTGACCAGTTCTGACACTTGTTCTGAGAGGAGAACACCATTTTTAGTGCCACACTGCAATGACACCAGTGCAGATCTCTCACGTTTTCAGACAAGACTTTTTCACGGATGCTCACCTGATGGTTCACTGGGATCGCCAGCACCGTACGAATTATAGGCAATCAACCTGAACCTGTATGTATCAAATGCATGTAAACCGATGACCAGCGTCTCAAGGCGATTCTTCTGTCTAAGCGAATCTAAAAAACAAGACAATCAGTCATAACAAGTGTGGAAATGTCCATGCCCATGAAGTAACTTGTCCCTCCTGTGATCTACCGTAGCCTAATTTTTCTTGTATCCTGATGCAGAATAGGATTGTCCCTGCCAAACTAATTGAGTAGGAAGCTACCCATACCCCTTTATATTTGACCATCCGACAAACTCACTATGAAGGCCTTCCTCCACTTTTTTCATTTTCTCACATGTAGCCTACCAAGAATGGGTGCGGCATTAAAACGTGGCTTGAAACTCTGAATGGGAGACTTTTACTGCCATTGAGAGGGCAGCCACGAGTTAGCGGTCCTAGAACGTCATGCAATTTTACGTCACAGAGAAGATTTAGAAGTGCACACCATGACACCATCCATGGTGACCTTGACGCCATGACTTGCGTCTATGAGTTTATGACGTCAAATTTTGTGACGTTCTAGGACCGCTAACAGACGGCCTCTAACGGCAGTAAAGTTGCCCACGATCAAGTCTTTCAGATTGTACCACGCCTCACACGTCAGGATTCATCTCGAACACCAGGATTCATCACATTTGAATCGAGACACTCGATAAAAACTGTTCAACTCACCAGGAGAACTCTGCTCCTTCTCCAATGGCGTCATCTCACGGCATTGATCATTCGTCAAAGAAGTCGGATCACCGTACCACGGACAAATTCCCGATTTGACGACGTGCCATTTTGGGTTGAGTACTGATATAGCCTCCACGGTGTAACTCGTCAGCAAGGAGCCATGATTCGTACCAGCAGACCACGTCAGTTTTATTGATGACGATGTGATACTGGTGTCATCACCTTTGACGCCTGCAGGTGCACCAGGTTTACCTAGGATGGAAACAAGATACTGAAGAGATGCGTATAGTGATGGATATTCTTAGTACCTCCCCCACCAAATGATGTAGCCTCAACTTAAACCTCTCCGAGACCTACACACCAAGTGCCTCTTCCACAAGACCACAGAGATGGGGAGACTTCCTTGAGTTATAAATTGCACCTTTAGTTTTTTTCCTTGGATGCCACTCTACGGGCCGTATTTTAGAACGTTCCTTAACATTAAGGCCCACCTTAAAGATAATGTATCACGGATATTTTCGCGGGCCACGAAATTCATTGTTTATTTACATTTTGTTTGTTTATGTCCAGGCTTTCTTTGTCTTATGAGTAATTTGTTGGTGGCATGCCCCTATAGAAATTCTGTTGATTCCAAAAGTATTCATTTTGGTGGGTTGGCATGTCCCAAAACTCCAAAATAACATAATGTAAACATCCATGTTTACAAACACTGAATGTAAACAATGAAGTCGTGATATATTATCTTTAAATCTATTGTTCTTGATGGTTTTACAATAGACTTAAGGTCCACCTTAACGCTAGGGAACGTTCTAGAATACGACCCTACATCTGTCCTCTTGAGGAGTGAACTCTAGCACATGAGGCAACATCACAGGCGATATGCTCTGAGCCAGTGAGCAAAATCAGCTCTTGACACCAGGTGTGCACTGGACAGCAATGCGTGGAATCCTCACACAGGTGATATTTTCCCAATGTCAAACAATACCAAAGCCGACATTGCCGAGTCTGCAGTGGCTGGCGAGAAGATTGGTGATAAGTAGATTGCTTGTGATATCACCTAATGTGCTGCTGGCTTTCAAAAGTTAAAGTTAAAAAAAGTTAAAGTTTGGGTTTATAGTCTGATATCAACAACGGTAGAGGTTCTCATCCGACTTTACACTTTAACCCCAGTCTATCCTGAAACCTTTCAGTAGAACTCAGATGAGCTGCTCATTCAGCGCTACAATCGAGCATTTCCGACCGGTACCCATTTATACACCTGGGTGGAGAGAGGCCAGTGAGGCAAAGAGACTTGCCCAAAGTCTCATGCCCAGTGCGATTCGAACCCGGGACCCTCTGACCGCTAGTCGGAGGCCTGAACCACTACACCACTGTGGCACCGCAAGTTGCCTGATTAAACATCACGTTCATGTCCCATGTCTAATGACTCTTACCTATGACAGTCACATTAGCCCAGGCAGAAGCCTGATCCTGAGGTGTCCTGGCAATACAGGTGTAGATTCCAGCCTCGGCGTATGTGATGTTGGTGATGAAGAGATCGCCCCAAGCTGCTCCAGTGCCCTAAAATAGAGGAAGAACACTCTGATATCTCGTTAGCAGAATTATCGTATTGTATTTTCCATCAGGGCTGAAGCCAAAGCATTCTTGGTCCTGGTAAGTACGGAAGAGGCCATCTCAAGCTACTCATGTTCCTCACTTGAATGGGATCTTTTACTTGCCGTTACAAAGGCACAAGGTGCAAGGCACCACGGCTTATGGTTTCATGCGATAGACACGAGGAGCCAGGGATAATTGACCGCATATGGCCTGGCAGGATTCATACCTGCTACTTGCAGATGTGATGGCTCACAGGACTATCATCACAGCTGATGTTAGATACCCCTAAGGAAGGCACAAGGCTTCACACATGGCTTACTGTCCCACATGACGAACGTGAAGAGCCAGGGATAGTTGATCCCATATGGCCCGGGCAGGATTCTAACTCGGGATCTGTCGCTCCCTGATGTGATAACCAGTAAGCTATCTGGACTTCCCTTAGGTTATCATCACAGTTGATATTTGATGGTGAACACTAGAAAATGTTGGCCATATAGTAGTTCCACTCACCCTCTTGTATTTCTTCAGGTGACGATATTGTTTCAGACGCCAATCTTCATTGAAATCAAGATCGATAGGGTACTGGTTAAGTTCCCAAATGTAGGTGTAATCAAGAGATGGGTTCACTTCAGCTTCACATGTCAAGTGGACGTTCTCATTCTCACGGACGATCTGGCTCTGTGGGGGCACGACGATCTGTGACTTGGCTAAATAACGGAGAAAATGGTACGTGTTACAAGAAATGTGATTGAGGTTAACAAGACGCTGGCTCAATTCATCACAGAAAGCATATTTATTAGAACACTCAGAGGTGTTAACTGGGCAGGTACCAAGAAAGAAACCACAGGTGAATGATTTACCAAACAAACCTACGCTTTGAAAGCAGCCAATGAAATGTGCTCAGGGAGATGTGTCATTGGCAGGGGTTATCAACTGAACGGGCGACATTTAGTAATTCTGATGGCTGTGTTGGGACACCGTTACGACCTCCATTGTCAGGGGTGTACATGCACATGCTCCTAGGCCTGTATGCAGCATAGCTCCTTTTTATTGAATATCTGGTAACTACTCACATAAGACGATCAGCGATCCATTCGTCGTGGCCTTTCCCAAGCTGTTCTCAGCCATACAGGAGTACGACGCCTCATCATCCTTGGTAATCTTCGTAAGTTCTAAGTTGCCATTTTTCAACATGTGAATCCTGGCGGCTGGCTCCATGGAAACGGTCATACGCTGTCCGTCCTTGAACCAGACCTTGACCGGTTCTGGGGCGGCTTCAGGACTACACACCAGAGTAGCTTTGCCATCCACAGCAGCGAATGTCACTGGGTCCATGGGTCTCTTGGAAAATGATGGGGCAAAAGCTGGAAAAAACACCACAAGATGGAGTTACAGAGTGCAACTCACTTACAGTCAAAACAGCTTTATGATCATTGATATCATCAAGATTATATAAGTACTTATATATTCTTGATATCATCTATAGGATTAAGGCACATGGAGAGTATCTCCTTGTATTTGAAAGCCTTCACAAAAGCAAAGGATGGTTATACTTACAAAGAACTCGCACTTCAGCCGCGCTATACGAAGTGCCTATGATGTTATTGACGGCACACTGGTACATGGCATTGTCACGTTCAGCAGACGCAGACTTGAAGAACACTCGTGTTTTATTAAAGGTGATGCGACCCACGTCTTCATTCTCTAAAGTCCCAGCATTGAATGGTTGACCGTTTTTGTACCAGGAATATGATACTTCTGGTTTGCCATCTGCCTCGCAATGAAGGTTGAAGCTCCCACCGACGTCAACGTGGTGATTACGCAATGGTTTGGTAAAGAAAGGCAAGGCTGCAAAAAACACAAGCAAGGAATGGTCAACGATACGGGTCACTTCACTCGCTCTGAGACACTCCCTTCATAAATAATCAAATGGAAATACAAAAACAGTGAAACAATTTCAAGGCCAGTTCAACCACTGGCCAGTTCAACCACTGGCCAGTTCAACCACTGGCCAGTTCAACCACTGGCCAGTTAAACCACAGGGCCTTACTTTGTGAGTCCTATTGAACTTTCACCCAGCGAAAACAGAGAGACAAGGTTCCCAAGTTGAGGTCATACTCAGCCACACATTTGTCAAAACCTCACCAAGTAATTACAAACTGCTGCTGACTTACATTTGACAGTTATTTCGATGGGTTTTGAGTCGGTGCCAGTGCCACCAAGGCCTCCAGTTGCTCTCACAGTACAAACGTAAACACCCGCATCTTCCATCTGTATGTTTCTGATGTTTAACACTCGATTTTCATTCGTTCTTTTAGTGCCAGTCACGCGTGAAGACATCGCCCGGCCATCGGCACGGCTCCAAGAATACTCCAAAGTACCCCTGAAGAGAAAAATAAAATCAAATTCAAGAATGGAATGAGCTCGATTGTAAATAGCCAATCTATGGCAGAACAATGGTGTCCTAATTAGAGAGGTGTCTGCTAAGGCAGGTTCCACTCTAATTATTTTGACAGCAGGTTTTTGCTTTGAATAGAATTGGCAGACAGAGACAAACTTACGTTCCACGCGCGAAACACTCCAAGGACACATCTTGACCTTTCTCGGGGCTTGGAGGATAAGCCGCTGGGAAATCGGAGTGCATTTGTGGAGGTACATCGTCACCTGAAAACAAACACAAGAGAGGTCAGACAGTTCCTATGTAATTGTCAGCCAAGGCAGCAAAGCTTTGGCACAGCAACTGAGAAAACTGTCACTATGACTAGGAACTTCAGAACCAAAGCCATAACATTATACTGGCCCTGGTAAGTATGGAAGAGGCCATCTCAAGCTACTCATGTTCCTCACTTGGATGGGGTCTTTTACTTGTCCTTGCAAAGGCACAAGTCAAGGTACAAGGCACCATGGCTTACTGTAACGGACATGAAGAGGCAGGGATGAAGTCCCATATGGCCCGGGCTGGATTCGAACCTGGGACCTGTCGCTTGCTTAGTGGACGTGATAACCACTCGGCTATCAGGGCTCTTTGCTGCCATTGGCATATTCAGCTTGACATTAGAAAGAGGTAATTTAACGGGCGCTGTCCAAAACGACACAACTCACCTCCTGTTCCGACTGTCATCTGGATGGGCATACTGGTTTTACCGTCTGGGAAACCAGGCAGTGGGACATTCACAATACAGAAGTATTTTCCGGCATCCTGTTTCTTGACGTGAGAAAAGTACAGCTTCCCATTTTGTGAAATGAAAATATAAGGTTTGGAACTGGGCAGGATCCACTCCATCTCACTCTTTTTCTTCTTGTCATCTTTATCTGTTATCTCCTTCAGGAAATGCCACTTGTAACGGACAGCTGAAGTCAAGACAAATTGAATCCGTTTTAATATGTGACTGAGTCGAATCTTAGGGCCTACCTCCATGATATCAGCAAAGATCATGTTGTGAGGGAGAGGACAGGAGAAGGCAACGATTCAGAGGCAGACGCTACAGACATTTAATACTTGCGTGAGGACGGCCTGATTCAACCAGTATATCACAGTGGTAGTACTCAGAAATGACCTCTCTAAGGTCAAGTGTGTTATTGGCCATACTTACACGGAAAGTGCGGTGGAGGTTTACACGGAATGGTAATATCAAAATTGAGCTTCGCACGGATAGCATCTCGCTTGGTCTTACTAAAATCATTAATATCTGCAAAAGAAGGCAAAGTAATGTTACAGTCAAGCGATCATGATTTGAGTTGCAATCATGACAGTTGTGGATGATGAGAATTCTGGTAGGCGATGTACGCATGTTGATGTGGCTCGTAGTCTACCGACAACCAGTGTGCAATTTCCCTGAAGACCCTGTTCAAGATCACTCAGCATTAATAGTTTCAGCCAACTTTCTACCATACTTACAGCCAAAATCAAAGTGGACTTTGTTACTCAGGATGGTTCCATATTTGTTGGTGGCAGCACACTGGTATATTCCTACATCTGTATCAGTCCCAGACTTCTCATCCGTGGGATCGATCAGCCGGGAACGTGATGGATTATGAATGGTCAGTTTCCCGTTCGAAAGCGTGTACCGAAGACTCGCAGCAAGTTCACTTGTCTGGCCTACTTGAGCTTTTTCTTTCATCCATCGGTATGAAGGCTGCGGGTTTCCATCAGCGACACACTCAAATGAGATACCTTTGTTCTTTTTTGATACGGCGTAGATCACCGACCTGGGGGGTTGCAGGATGAATGAGGGACCTTTTCGAATGTTGGAAATATCAGCTTGACCATAAGCTACAAAAAGAATTGTTATAGTAGATTAGGAAGAATCTAACCAACCATTAGCCCTATTTTGATTAGGACTAAACTGGCCTTGGCAGTGATGAGGTTAAAGTGACTTCTTAGGCCACGCAGAGATGCCAACCTCAAAATTACCCCTATAAGTAATTTTTGTCCAAAATCTGCAGTTTGTCCGTAATTTGATGGTGATTGTCAGTAGTCCCTTGTCCACATCCATTTCGGGTCGCAGAGAAGTGAAAAATTCTAACAACACGAGATGAACCGCCCCAAATCCACGTAAGGAACACCACCTACCATATACGCAGCCGCGCTCAAAGCTGATTTCATATGTACACAATGCTGTAGTGGAACGCACTGCTTGAAGTGCAGTGCATGCACGAGACTCACAGTTCAGATTGAGATCGGTTTCTTCGGCAATGTTCGTCATTAGACTGGTTCTCGTCATCCCACTCCACTACCGCTGGCGCTCACGGTAAATTTGAATGATTGTTTTTGAGCGTCAGTTTTTTCATTTTGGGCGTAGGAAAAGGGACTACGGGCGCACTAACATAAGAGGGGCAAATATGCATAGAAAATATGGGCAAATCCGTAGGGTTGGCATCTCTGGGCCATGGCATACCAGAACTGACTGATTATTCAATGACTTACTGAAGTCTCTTGATTCAGCAGACAGAACTGACTGATTATTCAATGACTTACTGAAGTCTCTTGAGTCAGCAGACAGTCGCTCAACATCTGAACGAGGACTCTCACAAATGAAAGCCTTTTCTTCTGTTGGGTTGGTCAGATCCCAGCCATAGTTATTCCCTGCAACAGAAACAAAATAATGTCAAGAAATATAAAACTCGGGATCGGTGAAGTCCACATTGCCATTTCCGACCTGTGTGGAAAATTATGAAACCAGTAAGGCAAATAAGGAAGAACAGTGAGTTTGAATTTCAGGCCAGTCTGATATCAACTACGATAGAAGTTATCATCCAACTTCACACTTCAACCCCAGTCTATCCTTAAACCTTGCAGTAGAACTCAAGATGAGCTGCTCACACAGCACTACAATCTGAGCCTTTCTGACCGGTACCCATTTATACATGTACACCTGGGCGGAGTGAGGCAAACAGACCTGGCCAGAGTCTCACGCTGACAGTGGAATTCAAACCGGGGACCTCATGACTGCTAGCCAGATCTCCGAGCCACTAGACCACCACGGCTCCTGAACAGATTGCCAGCAATGGTTTTCTCTGACAGTGTCAACTTACAAATCACACTGAAAAGGTTTTGTAAGGGTTTGCCGTACCATTCCCCTCCGACCTGATGGTTCTGAATGACTCACCACTTTTAACATAAGTGACAACTGTCTCTGGTGGAACCTTCTTCTCAGCTTCTGCTGCATTATTCCAAAAGAAGAAGGTTTTGACGGCCTCTCGTGGCTGGAGTGTCTCCCAATAGTAAACTTTAGGATTGGTCTCAGTCTCATCTTGCTTTCCACTGGTATACCAAGCAAGGCTGTAGAAAGAGACACTTGTAAGACCACTTCTTTTTTACAAATTGATCTTGATGTGCCATGCTAGGCCTTTTACCCGTTTTCACATTCCCTCAGGAACACAGAGAGCGATACCTGGGGTCCTGCTCCTGGGCTGAGGACCAAGTTGAGTCTTCATTTCGTTTCTTTTTTACTACCGCATCATATTTAGTCACAATAGTTGTGAAAATCATCAAAAGGTGACACAAGTCTTGAATTCATGGATGGATTCCTGTTTACTTACTTCTGTGCATCATTAGCAGCCAGCCACTGGGACACTTCTCTGTGTTTTTTCTCAGAGTTGATACTCAAAAGTTTCGCTCCAATTGACTGAAAGTGAAATATGTGATATTGAGATAATGAACACAAAAGGAGTGACGAGAATTAGATTGAGGGTGGCACTTTCATCTTTTACATGTACAAGACTAGAGGGTGTGTTAGACCTTTAAGGTGCAGGAATTTGGCAGGTGCTATTTGACACTTTCACGGGCTGAGTGGTGGGAGTCCAGCCATGAAGTGCTCATGGCAGGCATTCGATACCAGTAAACGGAGAAGTAAGGGTCGCCCCTGTTAGCACAAGTATCTAAAGACCACCACAATAACTACTCACCTCACAATAATCCTTCGACTGCTGCCAAGTTCTTTTTACATCTTGGAAGAATCGATAACACGTCAGTTCACCTGTTTGCCATAGATTAGGACATTCTGAAAAGTGAAATGGATGGCAATGAAATCACAGCAGTCAATGCATCCAAAGGTTCCTTTTCACTGTGGCTGACTTCTAAAAGCCAGCATCAATCAGATGGGGCAAAATCTTAATCAGTGCCTGTCAACTTTCCAATTCTCTCGGCTACATTAACACCACTTAAACTGCCTGAGAGAGTGTCAAATCCTTCTATAGTGACTTATTAGTTTCCCAGTAAAGAGGCTGGAGAAGTTCATGTCAAGGTGACCCTCTCCAATGATACTGTTTGGAGATCTGCAGCTGGTATGTCTCAACATCTTTGGTACTTTAGAACCACATGCAGAGAGTAAAAACAACCCAGAAGAATGGTTTCAAGAACCAAACCAAACCACCAATGGTAAAAAGGTGAGGGACAAAGCTCAGGAGGGACATGTACCAACTTGGGAACTGACATGGATAGGCCAGGAATAAATGTATTACATACTTAGGCCAAGGACATTCTAAAATAAGGGTGGTGAAGCATATCAGGTGTCTCATTACATGTATCTGTCTTGGACATGAAATCAACATGCAATCGCCCCTGAGTCACCAAACATCAGATCAAATTGTATCAAGCCGATCACATATCAAGGCACCTCACAAGCAGAAACACTAAACACTGACAAGCAAAGGGATGATATGAAAGGTTGGGATTTTCAGCAGTTTGGAGTTGTCGATGAAAAGACTCCAGCTTCACAAAACGTTTCTATTCTAAGACTCGTTGCTTAGAGTTCCATCAAGTCTAACGAAGCAAAGCACGCCAATTTGTTGAAATTAAGATGTATGAAGTTCTGCACACTCCTGATTGGTGCTGTCTCACAAATTAAAGTACAACTTCACTGAATGATTTATGGGTACAAAAGCTGGCAGATTATCCTAACTTTGCAATCATATGTTTACATGTAACCAAGCAGTAACCACTGTACTGATGGGCTCAGATGCAGATCAATCCTATTTTCATGGCATAACCAAAGCAAAGCAGACAATAAGCTTTTTAGCCACCAATATATGGAGGAATTCATGATCTGTACTACAGTGCTAGGTTTCAAAAGGGAAAGAGCAAAACACAGCAACACATTGCAGCAGGTTCAATTTCATCACAAAATTAAACATACGTCTCAAAGCTGTCACCAGGTTGGAACTGGACTGGGCTAAATGTAAGAAATGATAAAATCGTAGATAGCTTGTCAAGAGATATTCAACTGATAGCAAGTAATTTATGACATCTGAAAGCTTCTTTAAACAGGAGTCACAATAGTATCAGGAAGCAGGCAGCACAGAGCCTCTGATTCCGTGTCTTGGATCTTGTATCCTGCAGTTGTGTCTTGACCTCATGGAATTCAACACCGGGGGCCGTATGCACCAAACGAAGATTATCTTGAACTCAGGTTGAGCCACAACTTTTCCATTGTCATGTCATGCCCTGGCAAACCTGAACAATTGAAAAGTTGTGGCTCAACATGAGTTCAAGATAATCTTCGTTTGGTGCATACGGCCCTGGGAGAGCTAAATGTTCTATCTTCCCTCCCAAGAATTTCCTCTCCATTCGAATGATTAGAGGCCCCTGTTTGAAGAATGAGTGGTCAAAACCACAGCTGAGCAAGTCATGAACTCACCTTCAACCAATAGATTTGTATTACTCGATACCAGGGCGACAAATACTGTCACGACGACGAACACCCTCATGGTCGCCGTCAATGAATCTGAAATAATTTCAAGACTGAATGTAGCTTATGTCAGTTGAAAGCAGGCCTGATCAAGATGCCCATTCCAGTTACAGAGACAGACAGAGCAGAGCGTGTCACTGTCAGCGAGAGCGAGCGGAGCACTCTCTACCGACTCGGACCGACTAGCCAGCCAGCTGACTCGACTGCGCTGCAAATGGCCCGATCCCGATGTGGATGGTGACGTACTAATTTAGGAGCACCAGCTGAAAGATGGACAGCAACCAAATACAACAACATACAATGTGTCCTCTTAGTCATGCACTAGGCCTACATGTACCGGGTATATGGTGGAGTGCAGTCCAGCCCAAAAGTTTGAGTCATCCGAAACTGGGTCACAAACTTCCGAACCAAATGACCAGCTTTTCGCGAAGATTGGACAGAAATCATGCAATTTAACGATTTCAATCGGCGGACTGAGTAATTCAAGTTATCACAGTGCGGTACAAATGAAGAAAACAGCTCAAAATCCGTCAATATTTACTTCTTTCGGCGACAACTTTTGAAGCGTTACTCCCAAGATGGCGGTACAGGTGATTGATTCAACCCCGACCCGAGGAGTTGTTGGGCAATCGAACCGGGCCGACAACACGCGGCCTCGCAGACCAATTATCCTGCAGTCGAGGTTCACCGAAATGAGGTCACCCGTTGAGCAGGTGCTTGTAAACGTTTTTATCGTTAGGTGGCAGCAGCTCACAGTGGTCGCCGGAGTACAAGTCCTGAACTGAACGGCGCCACTTTCGAATGGGGAATTTTTGGCTATTTATCAAAAGTTCCTTACCAGTGGTCACTTCTGTCTGAGGAAGCTCCTGCGTCTTCTCCATCATTCACTTGTCCATAGGCACAACTTTGCCGGCTACAGGGCACCACCCTACTCCGTAGGCCTGGACTATCTCCGCGTGTTCTGATGACCAACCCCAAGGACTGCATTTTTTATTCGTCAATTGATTTCAGCGGCAATGATTGGCAACCAGCGAATAGTCTGCAAAAAAATTACAACAATGTAGGCCTATAGGGGCCTACTTACCAACAGCAAAGGCGGAGCTAAAAAAGGGGCACCCACGAACATAATGTTTGCCAAATGTCCCATTAGCTGCAAGAAGGAATACCCGGTACCCGGTACAGGGTGAAATGTTTCTTTTCAACATTTTCTCTTGGTCTGGTGGTCAAATCTCAAAGACCAATTTCAAGCAAAAGTTTGTGACCTGTCTCAAATCTCCAGCAAAAGAATGCAACAAGGGATTTAATATTATACTCTAACATCCTGACCTGAACAGCATCTGAAATATAAAGAGAGTCGCGAGAAAATTGACGATGATGCATCATCAAAGAAACCGGAGAAAGGTTTTTTGATAATGTACTCACCATTTTGTTCCAGTAATCGCAAAAATGCCCATCGGAGAATAGAAAATTACATCTCAACCGAAAATGACGTCCATCGGCAATCGAAAATCCCGCGCGAAAAAATGGACAGTAGATAGGCCTACGCAACAACAAGAAAGCGCCAAACTGCAAGTGACACCTATAGGCCTATCCTAGACCTAGGCCTACATCCACCTGATCGCCATTGCTGGACGAAAAACTGCCAAACACTTTGGCAGGTGAAATGACGCGTACCGAGTCCTCCAACATCAGCAGCACATACAGAAGCACCAGTCCTGAAAAAATGGAAGAAAAAAGATGAAAATGATGCCATACTTCACAATTGTCATGTTCCACTTGGTCAAAAGACAATGCCAATCGACTCACCTTCGATGGTGGAATTCCCGCGAAAATTGAACGTCCACCGAAAAAAATACATATATCCTCGAACGAAAGTTTCCCGAAGGCTGCCGAAGCGTTGGACTTTTCCGGAGGTAGCACCTTGGAGGAAATATTGCGTTTTTTGCATAGCTGTTATAAACGCGCCTAGCAGTAATTCTGACAAGCACTAGTTTACAGTAATCCCCCGCGAGTCGCCGCCACTTGCCCCTCCCATTATAGCAAGAGTGAAACCAGCAGACTCGAGGGGGACCGCACCCATCACCATGATCACATCAAAATACGCTTTTCAATCTGAATCTTAAAGGAAGTATTTGAAAAGTTTCATGAGTTTCTCATGAAATCAGATTTGACGGAACGTCAAACTTTTTATATTTTTTTTAGGTGGATTGATCCAGATTGTTGTTATCCTAGAGCCTCCTCCAAACAAAATACAATTCAAAGTTGACAACAGTAAAAAATAGGAGAAAGAGTGAGAATTAGTTATGTGGAAAAGAAGTAGATAATTAGTTACAGCTGCAAAATGAAAAAGTGATTAAAAACAATCATATTTACAGACAGTTCAGTTGAGATCGGGCCGGTGCGACCAATTCGCTTATTACATCGAGTACCCACAGACGGGTTTAAAAGTGAAAGTAAAGGGTACGTACTTTGGTTGACTTCTTTCTTCCGAAGCGAGGATTTGGTTTTGGAAGAGCCTACCTGTCATTATACAGAAAGCAGAATCCAAGTCTGTGATGTCACATCCACCAAATGACAACTCATAACTAGATTCTGCTTTGACATGGTACCGATAACTTACCTCTTATTGCAAAATATCTGAGAGCGCTTGTTTGTTCAGGAGGCTCCGGTTTTCTCCTACATTCAGTTTGAAATCGACTTATGTTGTCGAAAGAGTGAACAACGCCATATCTGGCGCTTTTGTCTAAATTCATTTCTAATTTCACACAAAATTGACAGGTCGGCCTAAATTTATGACCTATAGTTTCTTCGACCCCATGTGGGAGGGGACAAAAGGAAACGCCTTTTCGGACAAAAAAAACCCGTTAACGCTCAATGTTTCGCCCTTCTTGAGAGGTTAATTCCCTCACACTGAACGATAATAGCCGGGAACAAATCATCAGATATTTTACAATTGATCCATTAGCAACATCCATCCTTCCTTCCTTCCATCCAAAAAATAAATAAATAAAAATCGGTACCATGTTGACAAACGACTGCAAAAGGTTCCTAAACCAGGTTTACAAACCTTTTACAAAATGCATAAAAGAGAAATCATCCATACGAGTTTCCAAGAATGAATAAAGTAAATCTTATTCATTCTTGAAATGTACAAGACTGAATGACCCACCCACCCGGACCTTTGGGAGGTTGCGCCAAAAAGATTTTTTTCAAGAATACATTCAGCCTTGCAAAAATAGTGCATAGTGCAAGCGGGGAGAGGTGAACCTGCAAGAAAAAATGCCTAAGTTAAGGCCTACGCCTATCGCCCTCATAACATCACATGGACCTTGACATGTCCAATCACACTAAAGGTGTGATCTTTCCCAATTCGCAAAAGTCTGAGACACGTTTTTGTGACCTTGACCAAGTCAAAAGTAGACTTCGTTGAAAACCCGAATCTTCGAAACGACGTACGAACGACGCAAAAACAATACACATGAAGAAATACAGCAAACCCTTCAAACATGTCACATGTATCAAGTATCAATCAATCAATCAATCAATCAACCAACCAATCAATCATGTAAACAACAACGCGTCAATGTGCAAATGATATCTAGTGGTAAGGCCTAAACGCTGAAAAGGAATGAGGAGGGGGGGGGGGGTCGGGACACTGAACGCACTCAAAACGAAAAGTTGCCGAGATCAGTTTTTGAATGACGCTAATGACTAGACATTGTTTTGACTCTCAAAAATAGACATTTTTAATTGAAATTTCCGGCTTGTGCGACAAAAAATGTGTCCCGATGAACATGCAAACAATGGAAAACTACTCACCATTTTCCAAGTCTTCGTGCGGCCTGCACCTTGTTGTTAGGTTTGCATCTTTCCAATGTTAAATCCTTTCACGGAGGCAACAGTCAGTTTAGTATATCCGACATCGTTCTGGAGTATAAATCCATGCGTTTTCGGGTCTTAATCCACACACTGTTCCTGAATCCTCTAATCCTCTCAGATCAATATTCCACCAAAAAAAGACATCTGCAGCTGTAATACGGTAAAAGTCCCATTCAAAGATAGGCCTAGGCCTATCTGTACGGTCAAAGGTCCCCTTTCGGTCATTCCACCCGGCGGTCGAGATGACTTGAGCACCCTGTTTTGAGAGCTCTTTAGGCCTTTTAACTCATCCAGTTCATTCACTTCTGGGATGTCTACTACAAAGTGTCTGAGGAAGACCCCGCTTGGGGTCGAAGATCTGCGAAGTTTGGAGACGACTTTAATGTTTACTTATCCCTTCAGTGGGGAACTCTCTTCAGTCATGTTGATTGGTCACATCAGGTCAGAGGTCCTTTTTATTATCAAAGAGATGCTGCGAAGGCCCTACTCCAAAGGCAGACGACGTATCTGCAGATTAAAATGAATCCCTCCTAGCTGTCAACATCTCCGTCTGGCGCGGCTGGCGGCTGGTGACGGCCATGAGATTTTTCTGTCAACTGCAAGGAAAGGGATGTCGATCATGATGAGATGATGTCGACAAATTGATTCTAAATGACAAATCTCAAGTCTCAAGTAGGCCTATTGTGGCAGTAAACACAGGCCGCGCAACCGAAAATGGCGCGAAATATTTGGGAAGCGGACGACCGGAACGATTTGCCAAAAATTTTCAACCCCCCCCCCAAAAGAAGGCCTGACATTATCCCTACTTTCATCGCAAATCGAAATGTAAAGTTTTTTTTAAAGGAATTGTTGCCCGCGCATCACAGCGCAAAGTGTGGAATCGAAAGTACGTGTTCCAACCCTGCAGCGCTGACGGCAATGCGCGCATTTTTTCGAACCACGTGTAAATCTAACCAACTCAAAAAACGGCAAAAACATCATACGACTCGACTTAGCCCCAAAATCAATGCATGCATCTTCGAGACTGATAAATTCAGTTTGCTTTTTTCGGAAATTGGCAGGTTTTTGAAAGGAATGTGAATGAANGCCCCCCCCCCCCCCCAAAGTAAAGGCCTGTGAAAACTTTGAGCCGTGTGCGGCGATGTCCATTGTCTATTTTCCCTGCTAGTTTTCCTTTGCCTTCTTTTATCAGTGTGACAGGACTCTAAATCCTCAGGAAGGCCTTTAGTCCGGTGTAACATCAACCAATGCGCCCTTCTCTTCAGTGTTTCCCTTCTTTTTGGGGACGTAGTGACAAGAGACATGAGTAGAGAGGCCATGATTGTTCAACAGAGCAATAAAATGAGGGGAACATTCACACGCACAGACGCTGATATGTTACACCGGCTTAACCCCCCCGAAAAAGAGGGAACGCTCTAGGCCCCTATCTGAATTTGCCGCCGCCACGCACTTCCACGAATGGATGAGAGGCGTCCCGCGCCAATGACGTCACGAGACAGTGAGTCATAGTTGACCCAATTTAATCGAAAAGTTCTAAATGGAGTCACTCAACCAAAAAAGTTAAACACAAGTTGGTAACTTCCTGGAAAGTGGATTCCATCTGGAGTTAAGTGATGGATAAACATCTTTGATGAACAGTCTGTTGATATAGTGATCAGCTGGTGGATATGGATTGCAAGGCTCAAGGCCAAGGTATGTTTTTGAAGCCGAACCAGGAAATGAGATGGGCACAAAACAGGTGTCACATTGCTTGCTGTACATCATGGTACATCATCATGCACATAATGACATGTCTTATCTATGGTAGGCCGCTATGATGATGGCCCTTCCTGCTATAAGACAGGCAGGGCGCCTACCGTACCATGCCACATAGCCTTCCATGTGTGTGTTCGTTTATAACCTTTCAGACTAGGGATGAATGAAAGGTCCATAGGCCTATAGGTACATATAAAACCCCAGGAATCTGAACGGAGTGGGGGGACTGAGAAAGAGGAGAGCGGATAAACAAAAGAAAAGGTTCCGGTTTCCTCCTGCGATGTTGGAATGTTGTCCATAGGCCTATCGGTACAGCTGATGATGTCGTATTGCTCTCGATTAGGCCCTATATTACTTTTAAAGGAAGCCCCGACGTAACATCTGTTGCTGCAATATTTTTAGACATCGGCAAAGCTAGTTTCGATCATGTCTGGCACCGTGGTTTTTTACATAAAGTCGCAAGGAATATCTCTGACATGACTGATGGTTTCCTAGCTGATGTAGTGATGATGTCGTAGGCCTATTGTGGTGCTCAGTAGGGTTGGGTTAGGGTTATAACCCAAATTAGGGTTGTAACCCTAATTAGGGTTTTTAGGGTTATAACCCTATTAGGGTTGTAACCCTAACCCAACCCTACTGTCTCGCGTCAGGTCCCTGTGACTTTTATAAGAAGCCCCAACATAACATCTGAAAGAGATTGATGACTGAGAAGGCCGAAAACTCAAGCCATAAAGTTTGTGAAAAGACTGTAAGAAGAGGGCAAAGGCCAGACAAAGCAGGCCTTCGAGTGCAGATCTCCGCAATCAGGCTGACTTCCTGAATCAATCCTGGCCTGGTGGTGTAGGCTTGTACTACCCGGTAATATTAGTCCCGGCACAACTGGGGGATGCCCACACTAGATGGAGCTGCTAGCCCAGGCCTAGGCTTTGCCGTCAGTGAATGCTTCCCTCCATATTGATCTTCTAGACCATCGCTGTAAAGTACATCTTGCATGTAACGTAGACAGAGAACGCTAATTAGCTGATGTGAAAGGAAGACTTGAGTTTGTTAACTTCTGTTTCATTTCAGTGCATACCGTTACCAGGCATGGCAGTCGTGGGCCAAGACCACCTCCGCCTCCAAAGCCAAACATCAAGTAAGTAACATGGACGTCTTATTGTCTTAGTACACCCTGTCAGTGTCGGCTCTCTCATGTACAGGGTGGCTTTGTGGAGACCATAAGAAGATGCCCCAGTCAGTAGTCAGTGGTAACATCCGGACTCAGATTGCATCAAGTGGACTCATCACAGATAAGACAAGACAATACCAGTGATATCATCCCACTTCTCTTAAAAAAAGTAAAAAACTACATGATAGATGGTTGTCCGCTGTAATGGTCTATCAGAGGGCACACATCCGCTGTTGGTAATCATTAATGAGGACAGGGTGAGATTCAACATCCTGCATGGTGTGGCTGACCTCCACGAACTGATTGGTTAAACCTCTCAGTGAGAGTCTTGAGAATTTAGTATCTTTTCAAACGTAAGAATTTGAAATATTCTGGCGTGTCTGGGCGTGAGTTTCAAATTCTTTTTTGTTCCAAGAATGTTCGGGCATGCAGAAGATTTCAATTGGTGTGGTTTCCCAAACTTTCTACCTGGTTCTGTTAAGCCACGCAGTCAGGGACCAAAATAGCAAATGCAATAATACACGATGATATCTTAACCCTTTCCTCACCATAGGCCTACCACATAAATACCAGGAGGCCTAATCTATAAAAATCAGCCTCGTTATCTGCGTTCTAATGGTCGGTTTTGGTGGAGAAGTCTTTATCATGATTGGCAGGTTCAGCTCTATTGGTGAGAAAACTGTTAAGGAACATCATGGGACTCCAGGGGGTGACACGGCCTAAGTCCAAAAATTCCACTCCTGTCTTGAATGAGTATCCATGCACCAAGGAAGGGGTGTTGATGTCAGCTGTCATTAGTTTTGGACTATGATGATAAACAGAGACCCCGTATCAAAGCTTAGTGAAT
This sequence comes from Notospermus geniculatus, assembly GCA_002633025.1. NCBI lineage: Eukaryota > Metazoa > Nemertea > Pilidiophora > Heteronemertea > Lineidae > Notospermus > Notospermus geniculatus. The sequence goes on from NMRB01002369.1 coordinate 54,637, forward strand.
GGTGTAGTTTTCACTAAGTGGACCCTACCAGTTTACTATATCGAACGTAATCAAGTCCAGAGCAGGGGGTCAAGAACTGCTATCAGGATCTGGTGACAGGTTTTTTGGCAGCTGATTTCATAAAAAGTGAGAAAAAAAACAAATGCACTTTGTACCATTCTTACTTTGCCCACAAAATGAGATACATTGTATCACTGTGTGTGATCAAATTCTCTTTAAAAAGGCGAGGGGGGGGGATCCTGTGACCTTCTATCCTCTTTACCAAGAAGAGCAAATCTGGGGTGATAACCTGAATCGTCAAAGACAGCTGTAATCATTTGTTGTGCCAGAGAAATTGAGCTCACAACCTCCGTTGAGGTGACACAAATCACATTCACTACACCACTCTGACATCATTCATGTCATTGCATTGCTTTCCTCTGTTTTTACGTCTTCGGTACAACCGCTCACAGCGCCGATCTGTCGGAATTACGGTAAATGTTATGCAGGGCTCTCATTACCCCCACTTTCGAAAGGGAAGGGCATGCCTTCCTTTCATCAACACTGTCATGACTATACTCGTTTCGTTCGAACCCCGGATATCAATGACACGACCTTCTTGCGAGCTTCAAAAGTTGGCTCAGTTCCTGGTTCTGGCACTTCAGGTTTAACTATCTCCCCTCGTGGCTTCCAGGTCAAAGTGTCTTCCTCTCTAAACATACTTAAAGCCAGGATATCACAAAGTTTACTAGTTTGCAATAAGAATGTTGGATAACACTCTCAAGGGATTTTCCTTTCGTTTGCTCTTCATGCAAAAGGTTTTTGTTGACGATATAATTTGGTGAAAGTTTTGTGGAGAGGATCTTTCGAAATCTTTTTCTTTCGCTGTGATGATAAGTCACGATGGTTCTGGAACGAATGCTTCTCTGCTCCCAGGGACCATACTGTGTTCTTCTCGGGTAGGTAAAGCTTCCTCTCTCGACACCCCCAGGGCATCGAACAGGGACCACTTGCATTTCATCCTGAAATATTTTGAGTTGAAATATAGAAAAAGAAATGTCCTGCAATGTGTTACACGAAAATATTTGAGGGTGAAAATCTTGCTCAGCAATCAGCTATGAAAAAACGCTGTAAAAACCGTGCATAAAACCGCTGTGGTGGAAACGGTTCAAGATTGATTAGCTCATGTTTGGTGCCAAATCCATTACTTTTGTAAATCGCTGAGAAGTTGTGTTTCTTTCACGAGTTCCATTCTACAACAGGGCTAGACCCAAAAATATGTCTGTTTGCCGTAACCCGACCGACCCTACATAAATGGTACCGACCCAAAACTTTTTATGGGGGTATTAGCCAATATGTTTTTTTTTATGCCCCAAAGGACCCGATTTGCCGACCGGCAATGACGAAGTATGCCGACCTAAAACTTTTTACACTTCAAAACTGAATGCCAATGCGTCAAAAACCCCCAAAAACATTGTTTTTAAACACTAGTATATTTTTATTTTATTTTGTGGAAATTGCTAATTTTTTTCCACCTCCAACTAAAAAAAATAAAAATATATGCCTACCTACCTACCTAAGCTATTAGGGCAGGGNCTCTTCATGCAAAAGGCTTTTGTTGACGATATAATTTGGTGAAAGTTTTGTGGAGTGGATCTTTCGAACATCTTTTTCTTTTGCTGTGATGATAAATCACGATGGTTCTGGAACGAATGCTTCTCTGCTCCCAGGGACCATACTGTGTTCTTCTCGGGTAGGTAAAGCTTCCTCTCTCGACACCCCCAGGGCATCGAACAGGGACCACTTGCATTTCATCCTGAAATATTTTGAGTTGAAATATAGAAAAAGAAATGTCCTGTAATGTGTTACACGAAAATATTTGAGGATGAAAATCTTGCTCAGCAATCAGCTATGAAAAAACCATGCAGAAAACCACTTTGGTGGAAACGGTTCAAGATTAGCTCATGTTTGGTGCCAAATCCATTACTTTTGTAAATCGCTGAGAAGTTGTGTTTCTTTCACGAGTTCAGTTCTACAACAGGTGTTTGTTTTGCACGTGACAAAAGTGCTGTTGGACGGATGCATGGCATGTGACAAAAATGAAATAAGTTGATGATGGCAGTACGGTCTACAATGAAAATAACTGCACCAAATTATCAGCAATTACTGTTTTTGTGTGTGGCCCGTAAATGATGTATTGGGACAGACTTTCAACATGATTTGTTCTCGCTGTTGTTTCCGATGTTCATGGATCGCTATTGAGCTGTTCGTGGTGATTTATTTTTATCGGTAGATGGCCAGATTGAATTCACAAACAACCTTTGGATTTGTTTTTTGATTTTCATGTGTTAGTCTGTGAGTACTTGAATGTGTCGCATTTTGAAGCATCAGTTTCAGGATTGGGTACGGTAGTTAAATCGCCTGTGTTCAGGATTGGGTAGTTAAATCGCCGGTGTTTTTGCGGATGGGAGAGACGTTCAGTGTTCACACGAAATGAATCTTAAATCAAAACATCGTGATCTTTGTCAATCAGGAACTCGCTCATGATATTGCGGGTTGAACCTTCTCCTCCGTGAGTGAGGTCATCAGGTACAGTGGTTTGTTGTTGTTGATAAAAAGTACATTGTATTTGTAACCGAAAACTCATAGTGCGCGCGTCTTATTTTAGGTGATTTCCTTGAAGTGAAATATCGTTCAAGCTTCTCAAGCACGTGCACATCCTGCATAAAGTACAAGTATGTCCTGTACTACCTCATTCATGACTTCTGCGTGTTGTTATTTCTCTGTATCAGTTTTGAGATCAAGGGTAATGAATGGTGAACACCGGGGAAGGTCAGATGACCCTCAAGTACGGGGCATGAGTCCTGGCAGAACCACTATTGTCGCCAATGATGGCCTTGGGCAAGGCACTTTGCAGACCGAGGCATGTCTGGACAACCTTGGACTTTGTTTCTTATGGCTCCAATATTGAAAGGGTCGAGATAAAAGTTTGTCGTTACACAAGACTATGAATGTTTGATTGCATCCTGAGGTAATCAGGGGTTCTTATCTTAGCACTTATTCCCTTTATAGTCTATGTACAGAGCAAGTGCAGGCATCAGTGGGCATTGAAGCTCGTTCGGCCAACATTATGATTTCGGCCACTTTGACAGACCATAGAATGCAAGCCTGTTCATTTCATAATCCTTCAGTTGTTGCATGGTGTGATACATATGGAGACCTGTATGTCAAGCTTAAATCACAGTATTGGTTGTGAAGTGATTATGAACTGCTGGAAATGTCATAATTATGTCATTTGTGTAATGACAGTAATCAAAATTAGCTGTATTATACTCAGCAATATGGACCGTTGCTATTGCTGCATGTATGAACCTGGTTCAATTCAGAGTAGAGCATTCCTGTCCTGTGTCAACCTGTGTAAGTACTGATAGTACTTGTTTACATAGACAAAGAGTGGATCGATTCTTGCTTACATACTGCCACATGAGAGCTGGAATCCACACGCAACCTAAAAAGTGCCGAAGTTTATCTAAAGGAAATCCCTCGTGTACAATGTAGCATCAGTCAGATTCTCAAAGTCTTTCCATGATGAGTCACCTTGGGCGGGACTCGGGAGGCCACTTCAGTGTCTGTGACGCCTTCTTCATCAAATGCGTGATAGATCATGTAACATTTGGTTGCAACCATAAATGGTTTTCCAATTTGAACCCAAAGACAATGACAGATATGATGGAGACTGATTGTGAATTTCACATTCAGGTCAATTATAGTATTTATGTGGGAGTTTTTCTTAGAATTTACTTTCATTGACAGTGGTGTCTTTGATGGTGTGGTAACTCAAGGACATGAAACTCTTTCCAAGCAGTTGTGTTGCAGAGTACGCACGAACTTATGATGATGACCCAGAAACTGTCCCTCCCCGTAATTTTGATCTACCCTGTCATTTCAGGCATGGACTGTCAACAAAAGTGAAGGGATCTCCTCCTCCTGCCCTACCAAAAACATCTCCTGTTGCAAGAGTTAAGCCGATGAAACATGGTAAGAGTGACTTGACTCAGCTAACCCCAGACTCTGGCACAGTATGCCATCACGCTTCTCATTGAGCTTAGCAGAAATTCGTTTAGGCCTTTATTTGTAGATTGACATGGTTCTAACTCTCTATGGTGAACTCTTTGCCCTTTCAGAGTCTGCAGACTCACCACAAGCCAGTGTTTCAACCACCACTGCAAAGATTCCACCTCCCCTACCGTGCACACCACCCAAAGGACCGGCTACAGAGCTATCTCCAAAACTAGCGGCCAAGTTTCAGTCAAACCGGCCACCCAGTGTCCCTTCGAACGGACAAGCTGATGGTTTGAACAACAGAGAGAACACCAGCGTGACAGGCGTCAGTGACACACAACTGGCTAGCGATGTTGTACAAACTGCTACTTTGAATCAAGAAAGTTCTCAAAATTCATCTGATAGAAGTTCAGAGAAGGTGTGTGTTGTAGAACCGGAGGAATCAACCGGACTGCCAACTGCTGAAAGTGAAAATACTGCCGTAAAATCATCACGGTCCCCATCTCCTCCTGTAAGGCCCCCAGCTCCAGCGGCAAAGGTACCCAAGCCTGTGCCGAGAAAACGATCAACGACGTCACTGTCAGGTGAAAATTCACCACAAGAGCAAGAAAACCCAGAAAAAATATCTCCAAAGTTACCGTCACGACCCCCAGTACCTAAACAACGCAGTTTCGATGTAACCAGTTCATCAGGGAGACTTGCTTCTGTTCCGTTATTGCCGAAGTCGTCATCTTTCGATGTGGGGAGTAAGAATACTGTGAAAGAGGAGAGTCCTCCGACTACACCCAGTAGGCTTGCACCTTCTAAACTTAACTTTTCTGCCAAGTTGTCTGGTTTGCTTGAAGTAGGGCCGAGAAAGTTGAACAAGAAACAAGAAGCTGATTCAGGCGATGAGTTGAATGATAGTACAAACGTGGAGAATGTGAAAGAGAGTACCAATGATGGCGATGTTAAGACTGAGGCTGTTGGTGAGGGTCAACCCGCTCCTGAGGCTTTGAAGGTCCCACCACGCAAGAAAAAGAAGAAGAGAAGTCGTGACGCAAGTCCTAACAGCGGGACAGATGGCGATGACAAGGTTGTAGAAACAAGTCAGAAATCAGTTGAAATGGAGAGAGTTGATAGTTCACATAAAGTGGACCAAAATGCAAATGACATTCATTCTGACAACAGACGCTCGAGTTCGGACGAACCGGTACCTGTTGTCGTTGTTGAGGATGCGTCCACTGCAAATGATAAAAATGATGGAGAGTCTGGGGTTCAGGTGAAGAAACTTGCCATGGGTTTTGCTAATTTAGTCACGAAAGGCTTACAACAACAGTTGACCTTGAAAAGTAGGAAAAGTCCCAGCCCAAGGTCAAGGTCAAGGTCAGGCTCAACTGATGATGGACTGAAGACGCCAGAAACAGATGAAGTGAGGACAGGAGCAAGTACACCGACGTCGCCACCAGCAGCTGATCAAGGGCAACAAACACCACCTGCTCTTCCTGACCGTGCTGTTGGCGACAAACCCAGGTCTCCAGTTCCGCCTATTAAACTTCCTTTAAAGCCACCAAAAGTACCAGCTAAGCCAGGAGCTAGTGAATTCCATGAGACAAAGTCGAACAGTAGTAGCAATGTTCCGCCGAAGATTCCTGCAAAACCTGTTGAAGAATCCAACGGGGGAGAGAGCCGGTCCAGTGATGACTGGAGTAAAAACAGTGCATTGAGTTCAGAAAAAGATTCACTGGACAAAGGACCGCCACCTCCTCTGCCGGTTAGGACTGCACCCAAACTGAAAAAGGATAGTGCAGTTGACATGCCTCTTACACCCAGTCCAACCACCCCTGAAGTTCCCAGCAGCCATGGTGAGCAAGGAAAGAGGCGTGAAAAGCGACCACTTCCGCCGTTGCCGTTGCCTGAAGAAGAGAGGGCAATGGCGACTCCGAGGAAGACTCTTGGTCCCATGCCAAGGGGGAGGCCGCTTCCTCCTCTGCCCGTATCTGATGACGAGAGACCCAGACCTCACCGACTGGCCCCGCCTCCACCCGGGGCACGCAAGCGCAGCAAGTCCTCGCCCGGACCTGTGAAACTCATCTTGGAGGAGTTGCGACCCCGGAGCGAGGATGTGGAGAGCGTGAAGAAATGGACACAGAATGATGAGAAGAAGTTTCTTGAACTGCAGAAGGAGTTGGAAGAATTGAAGAAAACAAAAGTCGGAAATGAAGGCGAAAAAACTGTAGATCCTTCGTCGAGGCAGAGTGTTCGTGAGGGGAGACCTGTTTTCAAAGCACCGCCTCCACCTCCTGAAGCGGTGACTGCAGATCGTGGTTCACAGACACCAGTTGAAAGTATCGAGAATTTTGACTTTGAGGTTCCTGGTGGTGTAACTGTAATACAGGAAGAGGAAGGAGATGATGACAAGGTTTGGAGGGCGAGTGGTGTTGGGGAAGTTGTGGGGGTGCGTAAACCATGTCGCCCAGCACCTCCACCCCCTCCACCCCCTCCTAAGCCATCAGTTGATGTGGATGAAGGAGAATTAGATGAACTTGGGTACCTGGCACCAAAAATGCACGATTCGGTTTGTGAAAAGGAAGAATATTCGTATGTGAGTAGTGAATATTATCCTGAGGAGGATGAGAAAAAACGGACACAGTCGGTAATCAGTACAGGGTCACAGCATATTTATGAATTCGTGGAAACTTCGAGACAGGAGAATGTGCAGCTTGTTTCTTATGTGCCGGTCGACCCGGACAATACGTATGATGTTCCAGATGAAGTAATCACGCGGAATAAAATCAGCCGACAGGAGTCGACTACCTCTCACACGTATCAGAAAATGTCCACACCGCAACCACCGCCTCGCCCAAAAAGGCAAACAATACGACAAAAAAGTTTAGACATTTTAAGCGTCGTTGTGCCAGTAGATGCTGAGGGGTCACCTGGGGATGATAAAAAAGAGGATGGCTCGGACGACGAGTATATTTATCCAGGTGCGCAGGACGGGACGGAAGATCAAAATGTTGAGGGTGATTCAACGTATGACATACCCTCAAATAACCAGAGGGAAGCCATACAACCACAAAGATCCAGTGAGGAGTCGGATGATTCAGATGGAACAAGTGATTATGTCCTGCCAGGAGGTCCCCTCATCGAGTCCGAGTCCACGTATGATATTGCCAGCACTCCGATTAATTCTCCAATCAAACTGATCGTTCGAAGATCTTCCGACTCGAATCAGCGTCACTCTTTTGCTTCGAGTAATGAGAGTGACAGTCATGACTATTTCGACATGACTGGTGTTGAGGGTTCTAACAGACGTACCTATCAGTTTGACAAGGATTGGAGTTTAACGAGCAGTATCAGTCTCCAGTTACCATCTCTGTCAGCGTCGCAGGAAGCACTTTGGCGGGAGGGTCGGAGTGATTACTCAGAATCAGCGAGTGAAGAAGAGATGGAAGACAGTGATGATGAAAGGGTGAGTACCTCTGAAATCACAGATTACATCACCCGATTCAGTTCTTAGCCTGTTGGACATTTTCCCTGTAACCACCCCTTACCCAAAGCCTATTAAGTGTATGGCATAGGAAGGGGGCAAGTGCCCACCAGACGTCGCCACAACACAATCATGTTTTAATGAAGATTTTGGCAGAAAGCGTGTTTTGCCTCCCCTTGGACCAAAAGCCGAGCTACGCCCCCGAGTGTATAGCTGATCAGACTAATCTAGATCTAGATCTAGACTCCAGTGCCAGGGGTTGTGTCATTTCCTGAGTGGGTGAGGTCCATGGAAGATTATTTTGGGCACTTGACAACAACCCCCCCCCCCCCACCTGTGTTGTCAAGGTACGAACTGATCCGGTCTCTCTATTGTACCTGTTGGTACACATCGTGTGGCCAGTAGTTTTAATCGAAGACCATCTCGGCTCTCCAATATATTCAACCGTTGTGTAAGTTCACATTTCCTCATCATATTCAGTTGTACCTTCTTGTTGCACTCTTAGAACCCAAAGAAGCCCAAGGTATATTACATAGCAAGAGAGATCATGTCCTCAGAGGAAGTGTTTGTTGATGTGCTCAGGTTACTCAATGTGGTGAGTGAATTGAAATGGGAACCTATTCTCTCAACTTGTCCAGAGTAACGGATCAAAATGGTTCTCAGCAGGAGTATACACCAGTAATTGATTGTTGCATATCGAAACCTTGCTGGGAGGATGGCCCTCAATTAAGGACACCAGATCTGAAATTTTAATTTTGACCTCTGTAATGAGGACCACTCTTAATTAAGGACAGCACTAGTCAGTCCCGAAGGTGGCCTTTTGAAACAGAGAGGTTCCACTGTAGGTTAATTCTGCCTGAGTCTACGATTCACAAGTTCCCTGCAGCCAGGCAGGATGTATTACCAAGAAAATTTTGGCTGATTACAAAGCCATGGTCATCACTTTATATTCATCTCCATTTCACAGGATTTCCGACTGGCTGTGAGCCAGACGACGGCAGAGGTCGGCCGACCCATCATCCCATCAGGTGTCTTTAATCAGATACTTCATTTCCTGCCACAACTGGACAGTTTTAATTCTGAATTGTTGAACGACATACGTAAGAGGGTTGAAAACTGGTAAGTGTCACTCAAATTCATTCATGAAAGGTTTCTCCAAATGAGTTTTTAGGGAAGAAACTTGAAGAGACTTGGTTTATTTCATACTGTCCTAAAAGCTCTGAACATCCCATGGCCCTGGACTCTACATTTCTGTGGAATAATAGGCATAGATTTACAGAATTTCTCGAGTACTGGACCTCTTCTCTTTCACAGGGATGAAGATCCACGGATAGCAGACATCTTCGTTCGTAAAGGTCCATTCTTGAGGCTTTACATATCGTACATTAGGGATTTCAACCAGATGATGGCTATGTTCGATGACGCTTGTAAAAAATATCCCGTCTTCCATGACCTTGTCAAAGATTTTGAGGTAAGTCATTGAGAGTTTGCAGTCTGACCTTCTTTTGAGCCCCAGCCCTTGCTGGAACTTGCAGTAACATGGCTGGAGCTGCCAGCATGTGAATAGTGTTCAGTTTGAGCATCAAGGATGCCAAAGTTTGTCCTGTGTCTCTTGTGAATGTGAGTTAACACAATATTTCTGTTTCCAGGCAACAGATCGTTGTTCCAGTCTTGCCCTGAGACACTACATGCTCAAACCAATTCAGAGGATTCCACAGTATAAGTTGTTACTCCAGGATTACCTGAACCATCTCCCTGAAGACTCACCGGACTACAAGGATGCTACAAGTAAGTTGCCAACTCCAGTTAAAGCCCCACAGTATTGAATTTTTTTAAAATTACGATATTTTCAAAAAGTTAGGAGAGTGCACATAGAGGTCCCATAGCCTCGTGAAGGTCCCCAAAATGCTTGCCTGATACGCACTTCACAGAATCAAGGCCTAGTTTTCAGCACGCATTGGAAAAAACTGCAGGGAGAGCTCCAATGTATTCTGACAGAGCGTAGTACATTTTACACTACGCTGACGTCGTGACGTCGTGCGAGAATCGCGGCGATGATTTGCGTTTTTCACATTCAATACAGTGGGGCTTTAAAGGTTCTTTCATTGCCTCGTGGATCTCTCTTTGCGGCTGTCCATGTGCCCCATTAGGAGCTGGAGTGGCCAAGTCCACAAATGTCTTGAGGGGCTCCTTCATTGTGAAGAAAATGACATAGGGAAACAGCAGTACTCCAAGTGAATTTCATTAATTCTCTTTTCAGATGCCTTGGAGATCGTCAGCGAAGTCGCCACACATGCTAATGAGAGTATGCGGGAAGGGGTAGGTGACTTTGTTAGGTTTTGAGCATCATGTGTGTGCTGTCCCTGAAACGAGTGGGCTGTGACTGGTAGGCTAAAGTTGGAGATCCAGTCCTGTAATCCAATGCTACGCTTTTTAGTCCTGATTACATAATTAGGCCTTCTTCACTGTGATTTATTCCTGTGGTTTTAGTTTGAATATATTGATTTCAGGATAACTTCCAAAAACTGCTGGAAATTCAGAACAATCTGCATGGGAACTTTGAGGTGGTGAAGCCAGGCAGGGTAAGTTGGGGTGCAGATACTGTCAGAAACCACACGTACTATGTAATAACCAGCATGAGAACATATATATGATTGTCCCTGTGGCATACAACAGTGGCAGTGGTGGCGTCAGCCGACCTAGCATTTCTTGTAATGAAGGACATCTACGTCCTCTTTGCCAAGTTCATGCGTAATTTTCACACTTGCTTACTTTTCCAGACATTAGTGAAGATGGGAATTCTTCAGAAACTTTCGCGAAAGGAACCACAGCTGAGGATGTTATTCTTGGTGAGTTGATACGTGCGGAGTCCATCTTGTGAGGGTAGTATACAGACGATTCAGAACGGACTACCATCCTGGCAAATCTTATTCTTCACAAAGGTTTCTGACTCCCCTCTGAGGTTGAGAAGGTTAACAAGGTGTGATTTCTGTTTCAGTTCAATGATGTGCTACTCTACACGACACCCATAGCCAACAAGGAATACAAACTGAACCATGTTCTATCACTGACAGGCATGAAGGTAAGAATGGGTTCTGTGGCCTAATCTACCTGGGTACCAGCAGAGGGTAAGATTTGACATCCACGTCCACTGATCCCAAGCTTAATTTGCAAAAAGCCTCAGGATTGATGTTACCGGTGTTCAACATCATCATCAGCACGAGCAACAATCCCATGATAACCATGTTGGGTCACAAAACCATGATTTTAGCTCCTACCAAAGGATTTTCTCTCTGATTTCCAGGCCTGCAAACCAACCCAGGAGGAATTCCAGAATGAGTTTAGTGTGATTAGCATACAGCGGTCATTTACCATCAGTGCGAAGTAAGTATAACTGTAATTGGACTAAAAGTTGTCGCAGCCGTTTTAGCTCCTACCTCCTTGATGCGGCTGTTGGACTTCCCCTGCCCCAACTTACTAACATCCTAACCAACATCCTGCTTTGAAACAATGACAATTTTCTGTTTGACACACCAGCAGAGTTGAACCTCAGGGATGCCAGCCCTCCCCCATGATTGAGTTACACATATCCCAACCCTGCTATGGATATCCAACATAGCGCACAGAAAACAACACACAAAATGATAGTAAAAGTAAAGTCGTCTCCGAATTTCGCAAATTTTCGACCCCAACTGGGGTGTTCCTCAGGCACTTTCTAGTAGAGATCCCTGAATTGCAAGCGCTGATCTTTTCACTTCACGATTCTAACATGTACATAGCTGTATCTATAATATCAACTTGTACATATGTAAAGAGGATTTCCAACTGGAATGGAACGTATGAAGTTTTGACTCCACGGACCCCGGATTGCGACCTGAATGTCTTTGCTCCGAACCCCCATGGCAACTAGAATGCCGATTCATGACCATAGCACTCGGCATGTGAAGATTTTCCTTGACTGCAGTCAAAAGTTCTTGTGACAAATTACAAATTGCGAAGGAATCCTGAATTTCAAACTCATTTTATATTTCAATGCAGTGCTACCCATTTGGCATGTTTAGCAGGTTTCCATGTTAAGTGATGTCAAACTTGAATGAAATTTAACACCATGTTCACACTATCTTATAGGCCAGAACTACCCTCTAATGTACTTTTTGAATGCAGGTAATTAAGCGTCTTTCCCCGCCCACGAGATATTCTTAATCTCTGCTGGGGGTCTCCCTGCATGAAATCTGTCAGCCTGGCTTAAAGGACATGAAAATCCTCCGTAGGTGGTGCACTCTTCAACACCAGAATGACTCATCCATCATAGTGTTGGCGAGGCCTTGGGAAAAGTGCCATCACTTCTTCCTGTTTTAGGCCATTGTCTTGGATTCTCCGCCCTTGATGAGGCTGACGTCAATCTGACGTTTTTAACCTCGCTAGTAGCGTTATTGCGCATGATGCCAGTATCTGCTTCCTGCTTCTAGTACTCTAGTAATTAGGTGCAGTATAAACATACCGTAATGAAACTGTCTCGTGGTCTCTGCAGTGCTGAGTCAAGATGACGTTTCGACTTGTCTCGTGGGACTTGCATGGGTTCATGACCTCGACCTAAGTACCGGTAGTCAACATTTGAACACCCTTCCCACATCAAAAATAATCATATACTTCCCACATCAAACCAAGGGTCTCTCGGCCATACATGTACAGCTGTACTTGTGAATGTTGCACTATAAAGTCTGAAATGACCTCTTTCTCGAAACTGTAATTAGGTCTGTACATATTGCTTCCTAGTTGTAGATAGTTAATATGTATCATGTTCATTTACATGTTTTTTTGTGGCTGTTGCCTTGGAGACTGTTGTGATTGCGAACAAAAGTTCTGTAGGTTTAAGGGAAATTAAATTTACGGACTGGATAGGTGTCCCCTGAGTGGTGTGGTTACAGCCATCAGTGAAGGAGGCTGAGTGAGAGTTAGCTTCAGTAATGAGTTACAGTGCTGTATTGATTATGGTTACCCTCATTAGATGCAGTAGAACCTGGACATGGGTCTCTACTGTTCTATGGTTAACCTGCAGTGACCACCTGGACACGGGTATCTACTGTTCTATGGTTAACCTGCAGTGACCACCCTCTTGGCAGGTTCAATGATAACTTGTTCTTCTTTTCCAGCACACCAAGAGAACGGGATGAGTGGTTGGTGGCGCTGACCGACGCCATCGATGACAATGCATTGAAACGGAGCACATTTGAACAAGCCAAGACTAATCCTGAGGTAAGCAGTTGTGGAAGGTAGAATCTCCACCTCTGATCAGTTGGGTGTGGTCAGTTGAAGTAACAGTTCCATGCACTACGAGTACTACTGCAAAGTACACAGCAATGTAGAGTAACGCTGGTATTCCAGTTAATGCTACTCCCCCTGGTCTTGAAGTATTCTCTTGTTCATATTTCAGGGTATGGTCGTCGTGGACAAGAACTTTCAGTTGGGCCTACAGGCCCCAGTCTGGGTGCCCGATGCACGTGTCACGATGTGCATGTTGTGTACATCAGAGTTCACTGTCACATGGAGACGACACCACTGCAGGGCGTGTGGTAGGGTAAGTGCTGTAGGCATTAGTGTCCTGGCTGTCGCTTTTAAAAGGGCTATTGACAACTTGTAGTGAGGGATTTTGGTGAGATCACCTAATTTTGGTTTCAATGTTGACTTCCAGGTGGTATGCGGCGTCTGCTCTGACTACCGTGCCCCCCTGACGTACCTGAAGAACAAACCTGTGAGAGTTTGCAGCGAATGTTTCCAGAAGATTACAGAACATCACGGTCGAGAATCGATGACCGACGAAAACCAGACAACTGATGATAACAACAAGAAGAATCCACGGAAGATGTCGGAGAGTTTTAGCAAAAAGTCAAAGTGGGGGAATCGGTTACACGTGAAGAGACCGTCGGTGCTGAAAGAGGTGCGTTTTCTTTCCTTCCTATGTGTTCACTTAATGACTAGGTCAAGTCATTTACTCGGAGCCATGGCAACCCTGGGTTGCCAGGTCCACCGGCCCTTAGTAACCAGCACTGATGATGTCAATCCAAATCACTTATCTTTCATTCTTCCTCCCTGTTCCAATTACAGGTCCATGCGAATGATGCTGGTTCAGACATGAGTGGCTACATGAAGGTTTTACGGGGCAAGAAGTGGAAGAAACGCTGGTTTGTCATCAAGGACAAGGTGCTATATACGTACAAGGCTAGCGAGGTAGGTGCTAATGCTGTATTCCAAGCTTGTTGATCAGAAATTTAGCTCGGGGAGGGTTTTGTCAACACCCGTTCCCCTTTTTCAAAACACATTGTGGCGCTTATGGTATAAGACACCGGTCCTCAATGTTTCTTTCTAGGATGCAGCAGCATCAAGAAGTGCACCTCTCCTTGGATATGAGATCAAGACATTTTCTGAGGTAAGTGACGTATCGTGACCTCTGACTTCACCTTGGCACAGAATAACAAAATGATTCCTAAACCTGTGTCCGTTTCTAAGAATTGTGGTGCTTTAACGATGTGACGTCAATTTCAGTGGGTATTCCCATAAAACAACGAATAAAACTGAAGACTAGGTGACAGCCGTGGCCATACCTAGCTACTGTCATTGTCCAACCCATTCATATGGGTAACTATAGGTCATAGAACCTGCATTCTCTTGGCTTACCTAGTTCCTATCATTTCGTAGGCTGATATACGTGACTCCTTTATGTCCAAGGTAGGAAGGCCATAGTTTGGTGTCTCATGCTTCCTGTATATTCCTGCACCCCCAGACCCCATCGAGGACTGAACATATGGTGTTATCATTGAAATAGACTTGACCATGTGCTGTTTGTCCTTAGGAAGTTAACCCCAGTAACACCCTAGACTAATCATTAAACACACTGGTAGTTTCAGTTTCAACTAATATTACCCTTACTAACTTCATAAGACATGTCTTCCTGAACTTCAGCCATTGCGATGCATGTCGAGCGTTCAGTGTCATGACTTGGCATTACCTTGAAAGAGGGTCCTATAACCTGGACCCTTTTCAAACCAATGCCACTTCCATTCTAATCTGTAAACTTGTGGTATATACATTGTACTGTTGTGTCTTTCATTCCATAAATATGATTGACAGATTTGTCAGTCAGCAAGTTGTTCATAGTGTCGTTTTCCCCTTCAAAGATTAATCATAGGTGGTGGACCTTATATTTGTAGAATACACCGTGTATGGGTAGCCATAACACGCCGCCCTGGGGTAGTGCTGAAATTCCCTTGGCTTGACCTTAGGTATAGCTGTTGGGACATGGTATGCTTCTTTCATTAGCCAGTTGGTGGCAGCACCTGCCATCCCATGTTTAGAATTTTGTCAGGGTGAACCAGAGTGGAGTGGACTGAAAGTGCTAGTAGTAACAATGCAAGAGAGAAGATGGTCTCACATCCAGCTTAACCAATCTTACTACTGCTAGAGTAAGAGTTTGGGTCTGTGCTGGATTCCTCAAAACCAAGAAAGGGAACACATTTGGGAAAATGCAATTTGAACACCCCAGTTGAACATCTGGGCCATGAGATTACAGTGATATAGACTGGCCATGAAAGCTTGGAGTGACCAGTGTAATTTAGACCGTCTCTGAGTGCAAAAAAACGATCATAACTCATTCCCCTAAACCTCCAAATCTTTTTTTCATTGCAGTATTTTGAGAATGTGGAGCCAAGCCTTGTGTTCCAGGTCTCACACAAGGGAACCGACCCAATCATATTTAGGACGGAGAGTGCAGCAACAAAGGACAAGTAAGTGGATGTATATGCACGAGGGTGCAGTGGAAACATTATGCCTGTCACCTCTGATGTTGCGGGTTCGATCCCCAGTCGGCTTCATTCTTTATGTGCTGGAGAAGTCAACTCTCTGACAGTACAGGTTTTCTTGGGCACTCCAATTTCTTCCTGTGCATATTTCGTTCACTCAATGTTGTCTAAAGAGCCAAAGGTGCTGTATTTGGCACCAAATCTCAACTCAATATTCAGAGAGGGCCATGACTGGGCCTGACAAGGTTGGTTGTTCATTTCAACTGTTGCAAATTATGCATTGTCTATTTCCAGATGGATACAAGCAATCACTGATGCAACTGGCATAGATTATCCCAAGTCCATGACCGAAGAGGCAACTTGTTGAAAGTAATGACTCTGTGATGTCATTGGCTGATTCACACCCAGGCAAAGGGACTCTGTGATGTCATTGGCTGATTCAAACCCAGGCAAAGGGACTCTGTGATGTCATTGGCTGATTCACACCCAGGCAAAGGGACAAGGACAAAGACTGATCAAGTATTGCTCAAGTTAACTGCTGAACTGGAGAAACGACCGATTGTGAACATGTTTACTAGTCCAATTATGAATTGTTATCATTGTATTCTATTATCTGCTCTATTTTATACATACCGGTACTCTGACTCTTGTAGTATTAGATACTCTGCTTCTGTGTATGTGCCATTCTGTCTCGTGTTAAGAAGCCAGCTCAAAGTGTTAGCTGTTGAAGATTATGATAAGATTGAGGAGATGTCTTAAAGACCCTGGTTTGTGAGGATGGACTAGATTCTTCTGTAGCAGACCAGAATTGATGCGAGTTGTTCGAGTCGAACTAATCTGGTTTCCGTCTGCTATATTTGGTGTACCCGTACTTATTTTGCAGGAGACTGAGAAAACATTGCCAGGTTTTGTAATCAGTTTATTCTGTGAATGCTATTTTTGTATGATAATTTTATGATAATATGTGCGCATAATTGTGTGACTGTAGATGTTCAGCTATATTGGTGCTATGTAACCAGTTCTCTCTTCCAATGTTCAGAGGACTTTGGAAATTGCTTAGGAAATGAATGCAGTCCTGATTTCAGAATGTTCAGAATTTCCATTTCATAATTACCGTATGGCTAAAAACTGCTACCGGTACATTTTGTGATTGTATTGCAAAAATTGATACACAGGGGGGTTCAGAAAAAGTGCCTTCAGGAAGCTGAAGTTATGACCTGCGGTCTTTTCTGAACCTCTTCTATAACATGAAGTAAAATGCATAGCATTGTGTCGGCCTACTTCGCGTACTATCCATGATCCCATTTCATCAGGATGTCTCTTTTATAAAGCTTTTCATTAGAATTAGGGTATCTGTATGAGATTGATAATCTGTGTATATTTTTGTGAGATTATTTTGGAGATTGCTGGTCAAACTCAAAGATTTTCCAGAGTTTTTCGGGTCCATTTACCATGTTTACCCGAGGGTTTTTGCATGACAAGACTACCATATGAAGTCATGACACTGCTGTGTTCAAACACAGTGAAGTCTAAATACCCAAGGTATACTTATGATGATGTACTTATGAAATTATAATTGCTGAGATTTTTGGTCCTTTTATGGTGAAGACAGGGTTTTCATGAATGTTAAGAAAACGAGATTAGCATGAACTCTCTGGGAGATTTAAGTGAAAGTTTAAAGTGCTGCCCTCTAGTGGTAGAACTTGTGGTACAAGTTCCGGGTTCGATCCCCGGCCCTGCTGCTCTACATACGATAGAAAGGAGAACTCTCTTTGACAGCTTGGTTTTTCTGTGGGCACTCCAGTTTCCTCCTGCTGTGGATTAGCTGTATTTGGTGCTCTTAACTCACAATTCAATCACTTCTTAATTGAGGACAAGTTGCTGTTGACAAGCATTGGACTGAGGCTCAATAAGGTTGTATTCTCAACTCCATATAGCTATAGGCCCGTATTTTAGAATGCTCCTCAACGTAAAGGAGTTCCTCAAGGCTATTGTTTTCAACAGGAGAACAATAGTTGGAAAAACTCCTTTATGTTGAGGAGTATTCTAAAATAATCTTACAGTTCATGAGTTAACCTTGTGAACGTATGAATATAAGGGGTGTATCAAAACAATGACAATATTCTTTTGTTCTACATGTACCAGCATCTGATGAAAATGACTCAGTTTTATGCCACATTCTTCCATAAATTGTATTTATTTTAATAGAGATTCATTGTTTTTAGATATTCCATGCCAGGCCTACGACAAACAGTGATATGCAGGAGATGCCTATGTGTGCAATAAATTATTGGGAATATTTTGAATACGATTGAAATTACTATATTCTGTATGTGAAATGTACAATAAAGTGTAAATATGACATATTATGAAAATGGCTTGTTCCAGTTTCTGCTATATGGAGACCATACCGGACCAGAAGATTCTTACAGATCAGACTTCAACTTGATATCTGGAGAATACCGTAATGCAAAGAATGGCAAAACCCATAATTTCCTAACACAGGATCAAATCAGTGTCCTTTTAATACCGATATCAAAAAGCCGCAACGCGTCTCGTCCACCAGAGCAGTACCAGTACTTTTTTTCCAATTCAAAGACTAAAGTAAACCACTGCTCTTGTTTACATTCGCTAAATGTAAACAGCAACAAAGATTCCCATTGGTCGAAATCATCACAGAGAGACTTAGAATTGTATTCCTTGAATGAGCTACTCTGTATAGTTTGACCTCTCACCCTCATTTGCATAACACAATAGGATTTCATACAATCTGCGATTCCGGTACCGGTACCGGTAATCAAAAGTGGTCGTTGGCCACAATTACGCAATTTCAGTATGCAAATCAGGTCAGAGGTCGGCTCATAATAAAACGGAAACTTGAAGTTGAGCCCGAGACTGGGCCATCGATGGGGAACGGTGTGAGTTGGCGTAGCTACATGTGCAAAATTCGAATGGTTTGAAAGAGAATCCCTCCCCAAAAGTCATTTTCTACTTCTCAGACATCCGTAAATGCGGAAAGTTGACCCAGTAGTCGGCGATGTTTGGGAATTTACACCAAACCTTCAGGTGTCATTTTAAATTTCCCGCCCAAGTAACTTTCCTATTCGGCAATCTTCGGACGATCCCGACGAATACCGAAGTACGGAACGGACTTAGTAGACTGGTTCCCGTCTTTGCCGCTCCACCCGCTGGCGCTCCTGTTCCGCTATAGCTGAGCGCCATAAATGTGCAGCGGCAACGACGGGAACCAGTCTACGGACTTAGCGCCGCGGGAGTGGAGCGGCGAAGACTGGAACTACTCTATCGGCGAATCGCTTCATTAGGCTAAATTTGCAGCATTTTAGATAATACAGACGTCAAATGAACGAGTCATACGCTTAATTTAAACTTTACTCTTGTAAATAGAACAAGTTCAGTTCGAAAATAAATTTGTCTGTTTAGGTATACAATCTGCAGTGAGTCTTCCGTGCAATCCCATATGGTCTAGTGGTTAGGATTTCTGGCTCTCACCCAGGAGGCCCGGGTTCGATTCCCGGTGTGGGAACGCAACTTTTTCTTTAATTTTTCTTTTTCTTTTACTTTTCAATCCTTTTTTCGTTGTCTTTTTTGCACCAAAATGCAAACATGAATTTTGTGGCCAGCGTTTTTACACATGCAGAAGTATATAGTGATGTTTTTTTGTGCTACACTAGTTTTTCATTCTACCCTTACCACAGGACTTGAAAACCCTGGCCACTGTGTCAGCTGGCCAGGTCGAAAGATCTGTTAAATAGAAGTCATCATGGAACTGCACTGTTAAAGAAGTAGAAAAGCACCCTAAGAATAAGGATTGAACAAGCCAATGTTCTGGATGAGCGGGCCGAAGTTCAAGGGACAAATTCATCTGAAAGTGAATCAGTTCAGAAAGAAAGAAGACAACTACAAGTTTAACATCTACACACACGGCGGATTCTATTTTATTACACTGACTTCATGATTACAAACAATGTTCATAGCAGTAGAAGTGGCAAACACATCTCTCAAGAAACAGTTATTTTTACCCTTTGTGCACCATGTCACGTTGATAATGCCCTCAGGAGATATTAGCATTGTACACTGGAATCTCTCTATTAAGGACACCTTTGAGAGATGCTGTCCTTAATTGAGAGGTGTCCTGATTTCAGAGGTAAAACTGAATAGAAATCACAAATGTGGGAGTGAACTTTGGTGTCTTACTTTAGAGAGGTGTCCTTCTGGCAGAGGTGTCTAGTTCAGGAGGTTCGACTCTCTGTGAAGACACATTTGGGACTGATAGACTCTCCTTTATTGGTTGGTGACATGAATGCAGAGAAAAAATTTAGTTCAACTGTGACTGAAGGTATACCGTACGTGAAGGTGGACCTCATAAGGCAACCTGGCACCTATCTTCACATATCAAGACCTACGGTCACACTGCACTTTCGACTTCGCTCAGGGAGGCCCGGAGTGATTTGAACCAATGTCAGACAAAGATGCCAAAGTGACTCGAACATAGAAATAGCTCTTACGTGGTCAGCATTCCCACTTTTCTGGGAGGTTTCTCAGGCTTTCCCTCGATAATCATCACACACATCATCAGACAGCAGTTCCTGTTCCAGACCCAAGTACGACCCAATTGTATCTCCTGAGAACATAAAACAAACTGCACACTCACAGATGCTCCAAAGAATTCCTTGAATTTAGGAAAAATCTACTGGACAGATTTATTTACATTAAAGAAGTGAAAATTTATCTGACTGCCGTGAGTTAGACTCCAACAAACACAGTCGACTCAGAGAAAGAGATTATTTACAATATTACATCATTAGTACCTGAATCACCCACATGACGTTTTTTTGCCCATTACTGGACTCTGGCAGAAATTCGCCCAGCCTGGACAATGCTAGGACACTTCAAACATTTGCTGAGTAAACA
>NMRB01002370.1:14164-34854 GCA_002633025.1 Notospermus geniculatus
TTCGAATCCTCGTTCTTGACCACACTCGTGCCGACCCAGTTCATGTAGTTGTTGCCTCAACTCGAGAACGGCAGTCTTGAACGCCAAGAACGCAACCCGTGTCGGGTCAAGAACAGTGTTCTTCTCACTCCCCACTCAGCGGAGGGTTGAGGAGAACACTGTTCTTGACCCGACACAGGTTGCGTTCTTGGCGTTAGAGACTGCCGTTCTCGAGTTCAGTCAACAACTACATGAACTGGGTCAGCACGAGTGTGGTCAAGAACGAGGATTCGAAAACGCCCTGTGACTGTGAGGCCACCCCGTACGTGTCGCCACTCCGTACTCTCAAATTGTCTGTAACGAGCAAATGTGCACTGAATGACCTGCACCTTGAGTTCCCCAGCGAAGTTTCCAGAAAGACTGGGGTAACATTTGAAATGCTTTGAGACTCCATAACAGTGGAAAGACCAATAGACAATACTCAAATTGACGAAAACGAGAAAGATCTGCGCACTTCCGCCGAAGTCGCAAACACAACCTCGGTCTGAAACTGAATGATGTGACGCAAAGAACACCACGACAGTGACTTTTTATTATTATTATTATTATTAAAACAATTTATATAGCGCTTAA
Source organism: Notospermus geniculatus (assembly GCA_002633025.1). Classification (NCBI taxonomy): domain Eukaryota; kingdom Metazoa; phylum Nemertea; class Pilidiophora; order Heteronemertea; family Lineidae; genus Notospermus; species Notospermus geniculatus. The sequence continues at coordinate 14,777 of NMRB01002370.1, forward strand.
CATAAACAATTTCTAAGCGCTTTACAAGACAGACACTGATGACACAAGACAGACACGATGTTGTCAGAGTCGACCATTGTTGAATCATGGATTGCGTCACGTCAGCTGGTTTCAGATCGAGGTTGTGGTTGCGATTTCAGCGGAAATGCGCAGATCTGCGAACTCAAGAATCGTTTATAGAAGTCTTTTATCATTATTACTATACCTTATAGTGGTAACTTGTTGAGTATTAACACTTGGAGCATACTAACCTAAAGTAATGTTTTTCGCATCAAGGACTCGGCCATATTTGTCCTTGACCGTTTTAAATGAGCTGTACAAGACATCAACGTATGTGCTGATATCTAGCGGCAGTTTGGCCGTCTCCGCCAATTCCAGGACTGCCTGCGCCATCACTTTCGCATACGCCTCATGAGCAAGGAAGCCAGGGTCGACGAACTTATCAACAATGTCGAAGATATCCAGATGGGTGTGGTAGAATGGGACCGAAGGGATAGGTCCGTATTTCTGAAAGAGGGAGCATTTAGTTAAACTCTCGCATGGAGTTGGCTTGGAACTAAGCTGTCTCATTCTGTTGCAAAATGATCAGTTCTTCTCTACAGTTGAATTCTTACGATACTTACATTTATATCCATCCTGTACGTTGGGTACATGGAAGGAATACCCATGGTGTGTAGGAAACCAGTCTGGTCGCTACCCGCTCCAAGCGAACGAATCCTGAAAAATCCCATTGATTTATGTATGAACTGAGTGTCGAATATGGCATTCTATAGAGGTCCTTTACTGACATCACAACGGTCATGTGACTGCAAAGAATTGCCCATGTTGGTTGGGCGTCAAATGGCTGGCGACGACGTCATGACAATTTCATATCAGTGCATCACAATCTGTGTGTGTTGACACTTTGTTCATGCCGTGACGTCGGTTGACATTTTGACGGCCAATATGGCGGCATTGTGTCGTCATGGAAATCTGACGTCACGTGATGAACCTCTATACGCTTCAAATATTGGACGATTCTATGTCATGTAGGGGGAAACCAGAGCTCTCGGACAAAACTTACTGTGGATCTTTGCCATAGTCAATATCCTTCTTACTGGAGAGTTCTGCCCATCTTTCGTACACCGTCGTATTTGGATACTTCTTGTTGTCCATGCATGGTACTTTCTTCGTGGAGCTGTAAATGACGTTCTTGAGGAGCGGGCTGGAGGCGGCAGAGAAGATGAAGTTCCCTGGAAAGTTGAGGGTTACTGTAAACCGTGAAATTTTCGCGTGCATTTTATTTTCGCGATTTTCGCGCTCGAGGGTCAAAACGCGAACATAAATCGTGCGAAAATCATTGGTTCTTGAGGTTTTATGAAGATGAAGGGTTCCAATCGCGAAAAATTATTCTTCGCGAATTCGTAGACCCCAAAAAACGTGAACATTTAGCGTCACGAAAATTTCACGGTTTACAGTAATCGTGAATGACGAGTAAACATTGAGGTCAAAGTCTGATACTTGTTTCTCTTTCAATGTTTAATTTGGTGAAACAATGTGCAGTAGGAGGAAACCAGAGTGCCCGGAGAAAATCTGCGTTGTCAAAGTGAGTCGCCCTCTTTATCACATGAACAGCGAATCCAGCCGGGATCGCACAGTAATCTCAGAGGCCCCATGTTCCCAACGCGACACTGACAGTAGCTTACCTTTGATTGGTGAATCCATGTTGAGATAAGCCACGGCACGATCCTTCAACTCCTGAGCGTGTTCTTCAACCCATTCATAGGATCCAATCAGACCAAATTCCTCTGCATCCCAGTTGGCAAAGATGACGCTTCGTCTTGGCTGCCATTCTGAAATTTGAAAAACCTTGTGTACATGGATTTGAATGTAATGACCCGTCACCACAAAACCAGTACCAAGTCCCTCTGAAGTTGGCAGGTTGAAGGCCAACGTTTTTTGTCAATTTCAGTAGGTCTAGGCAGACCCCCCTCCCCCGGTAATCCCTAGCTATTCATCAACAACATTCTTACCTCCACTTGCATGATATTTGCCGAAAGCCTCAGCGATTGCCGAGAGGACAGCTGTCCCGGTGCCAGGGTCCTGAGCTCCGTACGTCCAGGCATCGCGGTGGTTCCCAATGATGACATAGCGATCTGGTTCCTCACTGCCGCGTATGTAGCCAATAATATTTATTATCTTACTCTGTGCCCTGTAGTTATTCACCTCAAGTTTAATTTTCCTGAAATATTCACGCAGAAAGAGAAAGTCAGTACGCAGCGAATCTTGAGAAGTGACTTCCAAAAGTCTCCCTTCAAATACCACCTGGACATCGACCAACACATCACCAAGATAGAAGTGATTGTAAACATAAAGTCGTCTCTGAATTTTGCAATTTTTCCAACCCGACCGGGGTCTTCCTCAGGCATTTTCCAGGAGATATCCCAGATCCTACCAGATCCCAGATCCCAGATCCTACTAGAAAGTGCCTGAGGAAGACCCCGGTTGGGGTCGAAAATTTGCGAAATTCAGAGACGACTTTTTGTTTGCTATCATTTTGTGTGTCGTTTTTTGTGCTCTATGTTGGATACCAAGACAGAAGTAAATGGAAAACTCTGTTCATTGCAGTGAACTGGGACACAAACTGATGACTCCTTACCAATCTTGGTTAGGTTCCTTGAAGCCAGGCCCCATTCTGTAGGTGATGTTCATTCCACCTTTGAAGTAATTGTCAGTCGGCCCCTTCATCAGGCTGAAAAGTAAAGAGGAATTTTGTTTCACTAGGCAATCCTCAGATGCATCTGACTCCAGTACCAGGACTGATATTGTCTTAAACAGTACCTTGTGGAATTCTCAAAACAGTAGCAAAGAGCTCTATCCGTAACAACTCCAATTATTTAGAGCTCTGTCTCACCTCATTATCTTGTAAGCATCATCGTATCCGATCGGTTGGACTGGGATCTTCGGGAGCGCTGCAGCTGACTCTGGGATGCGGTAGGCACCCTCTAGAAGAGAAATCAGCAGGATTTATGAGTTAACTGATGACCAATGATGATCACTTGCGACAAGTGCCTGCTTTTAGGTGGAGCAGCTCACATATTTTAGTTCTACACATTTTTCATAGGTGGAGACCTACAGACATACGTCTCTGCTGACCAGTTTGCGAACGTGAGGTGGAGTCATCTAAAATGTCCTCTCAGTCTCAGTGCGGCAGTTAAAAGGTTTCCAGTAAGTAATGAGTTTGTCCAAAGTCCTTGGTGAAGATCAACACAACTGGCCATGCATTACAATCCCCGATTGAGATTTAAAATGATGAAATAGCCGCTAGCATGTGTGGACAGTGATTGATGTTACTGACTAAAGTCACTGTCGTGATTTTCTTTCATTAAGTGATTGATGACCCTTTTGTCTACTTAAGTTTCTCCATTTAATTGGTATCCACAGGATGACATGCCGCAATAGACAAGCTAGAGGAGCTGTGGTGGTGTAGTGGTTCGGGTCTCCCACTAGCAGTCAGAGGATCCCGGGTTCGAATCCCACTGTGGCGAGAAAACCTGTGCTGTCAATGAGAGTCGTCGCCTACATGTGCTACGCATCCATGACGGCCATTTTTTAGCAAGCTGCATTTTTTTGACACCAACAGCACAAGTCCAAAGTCTCTAAATACAATCCTTACCAATAGAGGGCCAATGTGGTGTAAGGGGGTCACCCCTCCCCACAGACCGCACGTTTCCCCGTTGCACAGCGTCGCCTGGCACCCACCATCCTCGTGGCCAAACCTCGGACATATCCTTTGCATAATCAGCCGGGTCCGTGTAAAGAATGGCACCGATGGCGCCCCGTTCGTCCGCATGTTCAATCTGTGCGTAAAAAATCAAGAAAAAGAAATGAGCGAGTCAACTCTCTTGTCGATTTTCCCTGAAATAAACACGATCACAACAAGCTGTGTTAACTTCTCCTATCTTGACAGTCGTTTTTTTTCCTTAAGGTGATTTCCTCCTGCCAGATCATTTCCAGCCTCCCTCCTACCGACTTCTTCTATCACCTGCCCATTTCAGATCTCATAAAAACCTCCCAAATGGTTTTTACGTCGCCTACTGGTCGTGACAACCGGCTCCTCGCGTTGGTTAATAATGCTGTCCGCATGATTGTCACCGAGCCGCCACACAAAGCCCGGATAATGTTTCTGATAAACCGCTTTTTGTGACTGACGCTCAAGAATAAAGTGCTTTTTTACTACCGAGAGGTTTTATGCCTTACATTTGATCCTAAACAGCTCTAGTGTTTTTTATTGCGGAATTGACAGCATTGTCGTAGTTGTGCGTTCAACGACCTTTGTTATACAAGGTGCAGATCTTGGCAAGCAACGATTTTTCATAGTAATGGCACGACATTGCATCTCAAGCTTTTAGATTATAAAATTTTCAGTGGGACGAAAGTTACAAGTCCTGAATCAATCCCTGTACACTTAGAGCTGTATGCACCAACGAAGATTATCTTGAACTCAGGTTGAGCCACAGCTTTTCAACTGTTCAGGTTTGCCAGGGCATGATGTGACAATGGAAAAGTTGTGGCTCAACCTGAGTTCAAGATAATCTTTGTTGGTGCTCTTAAATTCCAACAGGCAGCATGTTGAACATCATTCACACTACTGAATGGAAGGTTGGAATGGAATCTGTTACCAAAAGCCACCATACTTGGCAATATCGCTAGCGAGCTGATACAAGTGAGCAAAATCGGCTGTTGATGCCAAGTGTGTGCTGGACAGCGATGCATGGAATCCCCTCGCTGGCGAAGTTCACCCAATGTCAAACAATACCAAAGCCGATATCGCCTAGTCTGCGGTGGTTGGCGAGAAGATTGGTGGCATGTAGATCGCTTGCGATATCATCTGGTGTGCTGCTGGCATTATGTTTATCATCTAACGAGAACATACCTTGTCTCCCCTGAACGCCCGTCCATACCGCATCAGCACTATCTTCCCTTTGACTGTCACGTTTTTTCGTTTCAGTTCGTTGAAGTCCTCCACGGTGCCATAGTTTGCATAGACCACGTCGCCCTGAAATGTGTGAGGGGGAAAAAATGTTGGGGGGAAAAATCCTGCTTGTTCAATCCAATTTATATCAACCCAGCCTCAAACCAATAGGATTATAACCAACACCAACATGGCTGATGCAGGTATGACAATATACAGGTATATCAAACTGTCCAGTCTCTCAAAAATCCTATCAACTTTACCCAATATTTTGATATTATTTACCTCAACAGTCCCTTTTGGTGCGTAAGCATTGTAGGGTAGAAGAAGAGGGTTGTCCTTGGGTACATTGCTGGTGAACTGGACCGTGCCGTTGGCATCAACTACAGATATCTTATTGGGCTTCTCCCTGGAAAATAATCAGGTCATCTTTTAGAAATCAATCAAGTCATTCTTTAGAAATCGACAAGGGCAAGATTGCTTTAATCCTCCAAGTCTGAAAAGCAATGGGCAAGGGCAAATTTGCATTACATGTATTCCTCCGAGTCTGAAAAGCAATGGAAAAGGGCAAGATTGCTTTATTCCTCCGAGTCTGAAAAGCAATGGATGAGGGCAAGATTGCTTTATTCCTCCAAGTCTGAAAAGCAATGGATGAGGGAAAGTTTGCTTTGTTCCACTGATTCTGAAAAGCAATGGACAAAGGCAAGTTTGCACTTTTCCATTGCTTTTCAGACTCGGAGGGATAAAGCAAAGTGGCTTTGTTCCTCCGAGTCTGAAAAGGACAGGGAATAAGATTAGAAGGAAAACTTGTATGACAGCAATTTGCTTGTTGTTTGGCTAACAGGTTTCTAAATCAACACAAATAGAGGAAAGATGGATTCGCCATCAGGTAATTTAAGCTGAGGTAGCTATCTAAGGGATAAAAGGGATTGAAACAATGAAGCAACACCCAAGACAATGCCAGCGATAACAATGAATGTGTTGGCATCTCAGCAGCCATCGAGTCACGTTAGGCTCAAGTTCGCGACCCGACGCCAAATATCAAACGGCCAACACGAGCATCAGTATTCAGCGCCACAAAGGATCTAATGACAACCCCTATGAATATCCCGGGATGACGTGGTGTGTACCACGACAGAAACAGTGGAAGCATGATCAGACCTGACTCAAGGTGCTATAACTGGCTGGAGTCTATTACTGCAGCCTTCTCGATACACTTCTGTGTAGAACGCTACTGGCCCAGCGTAAAAGGCTAAGCAGCCTCTCTGCTACATGTATGATAAAACATTTAAATTTCTCAAGAGTTGAAAATTTCTAGGACTTTTGAAGTCATTTTTTAGGTACCGTTACTTTGGTTCTAGGACAAAACGTACACCCAGACAAAATGTACCCAGCATTATGGTATGGTAAAATGAGTCAGAAGGGCTACTTCTACTAAGAAATCTAAATTTTTTAAATATGCAGCGCCATAATTGCTGTAGGCGGTGAAATCACCGCCACACACCTCTTCTTGAGAAGGCTGTCATTGTGAGACATCAGCAAAAGGAAGATATGTTGGTTGAATTGTATTGTATCAGATTTTATTGTTTTGTATCAGCTTTTTTGTATTGTATCAGATTTTATTGTTTTGTATCAGATTTATTGTTTTGTATCAGCTTTTTTGTATTGAATCAGATTTTATTGTTTTATATCAGATTTTATTGTATTGTATCAGATTCTTCCATCAGGGCCAAAGCCATAGCATTATTGGCCCTGGTAAGTTTGGAAGATGCCATCTCAAGCTACTCAACATCTTGGTCGATGCAACAATTGTTCAAAATCCCAATAAACGGTTAACAAGACAAGCCCTGATTGCCGCGGCAAATCTTTGATTCACCAATCATCATCTCTAATTTCTCAAAATCGGAATTCCCAGCGCAATTCGACGCGTACGCTGGCAGCAGATTTGATTTGAACCCGAGGCAAAGATAACGTAATTGACAGCCTTCGTTCGTTGTAAAGTTCTTAAAACAAAGAAGATTAATAATCAGCAAGTCCATTAGACTTTGTGGGTAATAATCTGCTTGTGCTCGTCGACTGCACGGGAATGTCGTGATGGAGGTAAACATAGTCATTAAACGTGTTCAACATCAGTTATTACGGTGTCGTGCTTCAGGTCCCAATGACAAAATATCGTATGAAGAAAGAGGCTGAGAATGGATCGGTAGTCATTACTCTCTTTTTGTCTTTTCTGCCTGGTGTGTCACTGAAGTAAATGAACGACTTTTCCAATTCCACTTCAAGTCAGATTTTTCGCCCTGTTTCATATCATAAAGTTAGCGAGGGGTCCCGGAGGGGTATCAGTATATATGAGGCAGAACTTGTCTGACAGGCGTATGTATCACCCCCAAGGGGCCGTGTGATAAAGTATTCTTGAATTAAAGTTGAAAAGGAAAGTGCTGAGGGGGTGGCAGGTTCACTCGGGCTGAAACATCCCATTGGAGTCAGTGAGTCTGGTATGTACATGACTGAAGTATAGAACATCAGTGAGCCCCAAAATGAGGTGTAGCACGGCGGCACAGCACCAGTGATCGTCACTAATGAGGAGCAATTTCATGAGCAGCACGCAATTTCATGAAGTTGAGATGCAGCACGGTGCCCCATGAGATAGCAGCACTACTGCCTGTGCCCAATCAGATGTCATGCTACACCACCACGTGAGGTCATACTGCAGCACCACAGTGCCCCACAGGTCATGTGCAGCACCACCCTGTCCCTTAAGGTATGATGCAGCACCACTGTGCCTGATCTGATGTCGTGGTACAGCACTATTGTGCCACATAAGATGTAAACATCTCTATGTAAAACCACTTGATCGACGTTTTGGTCTGCGATTTCGCATGCTCTGTCACATAAATGGAAAGCTAGCCTAACAAGGAATTGTACCGACTGAAATAAAACACACCAATTTGTGGATATTAATCGAAACCATCGCAGTATCCAACAATAATTACACTGTACTGGTGGGAAATCACCTTATAAGCAGTGAATTAGTGTAGTTATACCACAAGATATGCCATCACTATGGAAACCAACTTTTTTCGGTAATAAATCCCTTGAAATCAGTTAAATAAATTAGGTGATAATGAATTTACGAGAATTCCTCCCTCGGAATAATAACTGAGTTTTCACTCAAGTTTTAAACCTGCAACCAAAAATAGATAAATCTATTTTTGCTGTGACTAATTAGAATTTTAAGTTTTTTTTTCTGTATAAAATCATTTAATTACAATATTTCAAAGTCAAATGCCACTACACTATGAGAGGTGAGCGACTTACCAAATTGCCACCCGAGAATATCAGCAAATGAGTTTTTCTTTAAATTATTAGTGCCATCACAGGATTGGTATAATAGAACATGGAAGGTAATCTCATATGTGACCTGTTTCATGTCCGAAGGGTGGAATGAGTTGGTGAAAGATAAATACAACATTTCTTCCAACTGGAAACAGACTTCGCCTGTCGAAGGAGCACGAGACACAATGGAATCGGTTTGCTAAAAGTAAATTAACCGACAAGAGGGTATAGGTAATTTTCACAATCGAGTCTCGACTTGCTATTTTTCCTTCATAGCCTCAAGCGTCTGCTATTGTAGTCGCTAGCTCGCTACTGAAAGCATCTATCTTGGTAAGTTTTTATAACTTTACCATTATGTATAACATTGCCAATTCCTTTACAGGCATTTTTGTCTCCAGTATGACATAGTTCATATAGCCAAGAGCAGGTTTTTATGGTTTTGTATGACAAGCTTGATATGTCTCCGAGTCGAACAAAAGAGGACCATTGCTTATTTCTTCTTGCAAAGTTTTAGGATAAAAATATTTTCAAATTCTACAATTACTTTTCTCTCTGCATTTATTGGAAGAGAAATTGGTAATGCCATCCATAGAACTGGAAATCTAGCTTGCTCCAAGGTGGGTAAATCAGGTATACCTTTTCCATTTTGCATACCTTTTCCATTCTGCATACCTTTTATATTTTGGAAATGATAATAAGCAAGAAGTCAATCTCCAGAATTCACGAATTTTCGACCCCAACCGGGGTCTTTTTCAAGTGGAACTTTACAATCTGAAACTCTAGAAAAGACTCAAAGACTCATATCATATCTTTTCCATTTTGCATTCAGTCATGAGCTGAGTGTCAAACCATTATTAACACAACCAATGACAAATTGTTGTACAGTAGGAGAAAACCAGAGTGTCCAGAGAAACCCTGTGCTAAGATCCAAAAAGAGTCACCCTGAACAGGTATAGCACATAAAGAACAGGTCCGATTGGGGACCCAACCCGGACCCTCTCAGTCGATGTTTCCGCTGCACACTCTGACAGCAATCAGCCAGTCTGTTATGGGCCTATTTGTTTCCTTTTTAGCATTTTTTTTCTCCCAATATATTAACCTTAACCACACATCTATAGAAAGTGATATTTCTTATCACATAACTAATGGCTGTGGTATTTTTTATCATACGCTCACTGAATGTGATATTTTTTATCATTTGCTCACAGAATCCAATATTTTTTATCTCAATTTTTCTGATGAAAGGCAAGAAGGGATGTTGGTTAGAGGGCAGGAGTGTGATACTTACACACAATACATACCAGTAAACAGTTTCATTGTCAGATGCGCCATTCTTTTGTTGTTTAGGAACGTAAAAATGTCAGCGGCGTTTATCAGCAAGAGCAGGAAGCAATCAACAATAATCACGGAAATGGGAATTTTTCTGAAACATACACCTTGAGGATGCTTCAGACTGAAAGAAATTGGCGTAAGTCATGACTTTGGCATGTTTTCCACCCGTCTGAGTTTGGACGAAACATTTATAAAGAGCACCTCTAAAAGACGATCTAGCAGCGCAGTTGAGCAAAGATTTGATTTGCCGATCAGCCATGCAGGAATGCACCATGTTGTGTTTTATGTCACTGCTTTGTTTTGCCACTTTTCAATGTTTTTTGGGGTATGTGTGGCGGTCTAGAAAAACCCGTCGGATGTCCCTGAATGATCAACAAGGGCTGTCAGATTGCCTGTGCATTGATCTGCTACTGTTTACATTTTGCGAAGTACATTTCAGCTATTGAAATGTGCGGGTTCACCAAGGCCATTAACACTTTCCTCAAACGCGACATCTGACAGGTTTTCCTAGACCACCTCACGTATGCTTGCAGCGCGGCCTGTCCGGTTGTATGTTTCCCATCATACACCTCATGGATACAAATCACCTCAGACCAAGATCACATACCTCGAACCACGACACAGGATCTACGCCAAGCAGTTAACACCTGAAAGCGTTAACAGTGTCACTGAAAGCGATGTGATTTATTCCTGCACTCCTCATCCAATCATCTCAAATGGTACGCTCGTATAAACATTCCACACTCAAAGGACCCAGTTTTATCGACAAATATCATAAGACCACTTGGAATATTTTGCCAATTTCTTCAACAGCTTATTATATTTACAATAGATGCTGGAGCAATATGTCTGGCAAAGCTTTCACATCACAAGTAGTTTGTTCAATTAAAAGTGAACATATTACTAAGTGCAAGGCAGAGCTGGGAAACTTTAGCGCTGACACAGGACATCAGTTAAAGGGGCAATGCATTCCTTCCCTATGCTACGATAAACATACCTACGTTAAGGGAGACCTCTATTGACAATAGGGAGGTTGAGACCAGCGACTTATCATGGATCCTTATACATGTATGTATACGAATAGAATTCTGTACATCGAGGACAAATTTTGTGTACATTTCGATTCGTATACGTATAAGGATCCGTGATAAGTCGCTGATCTCAACCTCCCTATTGTTGTTGAACTACCGCTTATCAACCTCCCCCCATGTAGAGTAACTCTCGTCCCCAGGGTATCAATATGCATTGTATTCTCCAACACTGGGGTGAAAGGCAAAACTATGGTATTGGAGAATGATGCCACCACCGCCGGTGGCGCCGTCGACAAAAAGTGGCAGTATCGTGGCCCTTTAAGGTCTGCAACATTCCATAATCTCTGATTTCACTAGGTGCCCAAACCTAGCAACACTTAACTCCGAAATTAAACCCATATTGGAAAGCAATCTCCCATCAACTTCATCCAAAGAGCAGTCATCTCCCAACAGATCTGATATCAAGAGGTTAAAGCCGATATAATACTCACGGATCGGGATATGAGAGGAGCACGTTATACTCGCTGATTTTGGTCGAATCAAGCCCGGCATTCACCCACGCCTTCCTGATGTCTTTCACTAAGTTGTTGTTGTTGTGTCTACCGGCTACATGGACGTTTTTGGAATAGCTCCTGAAAAAGACAGAGAGAAAAGTGAGTATACGACTGCGTACCCAAGGGGGCACGGGGGTGTGCGCCCCCCTTTTGGCCAACAAATCTGTAAAATCGACCAGTGACAAAAATCATTTTCTATGGTTGGGTTGCCCATTACAGAGCTAACTTGCATGAGCAGCCTCTTTATTTCGACATGCCAAAGAAAAACGATGAGATCATGGAGACATTTTTCAACCTTTCCACCTCAGAAAACCAAAACGAAGCTCGAAGCAGTAACACCATTCCCTAAAAGCATGAACGACCCCTAGCTTCTACTGTTCGCCAATTAGCTTTATTCAACCACAGTTCTGGTGATCTCGCTGTCAGCAACGTGACCAATTTCCCCGACAAAGTCAGGTTGCTGACCAATTAGCCCACTCTTAGAATGAGAACCATCGGAAGGGTCGAATGACCAGGAAATGTTCGTGGAATTCTGACGCTTGCCGTGACTTCGCACGGCTAATTACACCATCGGTGTGGAGATCTTGAGCCTTTAAGAAGGTGATAATGGGTAGAGAAATATTGTAGGGGTACCAGGCGGTAGACAATACTCAGTGCTAGCCCCTTTTTCTTCAAGGAAACAGAAGGATACAAGGCGGCACATGTACATGACGACAGCAAGTGGAATGCCAGAGGATGGCCATTCATCTCCTCATGCACACAATTCCCTGATAATCTCCTAACTTACTTTAATTTTTCCCTGATGTCGCTAGCTTTGATGAAGGACAAAATATCTTCACTAACTTTACTACTGTAGTCCTGAAACGACAGAAAAGATCAATAACCAGCCGTGAATAACACGCAACAGAAGTAGAAGCTTTCGGACTTGGTATTTTTAAGTGCTTGGACTGACATCATCTTGTGGTTTGAAGATGAGCTTTGCCTATTTATGGGGATCATATTGCTTGCCTTTCCTATTTGTAACATTAGAAAGGCATCTGAAACGAAATGCTCTGGTAATCTGGGTGGTGACGACGGCACGGTCATATTGGTCATCTACTACACAACCACACGCCATTGCTGCAAATCTGGCTGTGAGAAAAACGAAACATGGAAAATGACATAAATGCCGCCTCAAGTTGCAAGCCAGTGTCATTAATCACTCGATAGTAGCTTTGGTCACACTGAGTCGAAAACACCATTAGTTCTTATTTTACTGCTGAGACTCTAAAAGGTGACTTCGTGTAAGCTTATTTACATTAACACACGGGAACTGGCTGATATTATAGGAAAATTTCAATACGGAAAACAGAAAAAAGAGATCATAGACATAAATCAGTGGAGATTTAATCAAACTTTATGATTAAAACGTGGTGCCTGTCGAAGGGTTATTCTTTATGAGCTGAGAGTGAGGAACAGAGGGAATAGTTAGAATAGCAGGGTGAGAGGGAACCGTACGCTGACACAAATCAAATGAGATTTATTCATATCGGCCACAAGAAATAGGCTCGAACTACAAAACTGTCACATTCGGTAAGGTTTTCTGGAATTGGCTATGCCAACTCTGTTGTACAGTGATGACCAGAGACGGACCTAACGCCGACACTGTCAGATGGTACATCGACTCAAATCACGGAATCTCCATAAGATATAGCGTGGTCAACTTAAGTTGGATGTTGTCTTCAGGGCCTATTTTGTATTTGCATAAGATTTTTTCATCATCAAGTCAAATCATTATTTAGTTGGGTCAAGAACGTGTTCTTCTCACTCCCCACTCAGCGGAGGGTTGAGAAGAACACGTTCTTGGCCTGACTCGAGTTGCATTCTCAGCATTCGAAACTGCCATTCTCGAGTTCAGTCAACAACTACATGAACTAGGTCAGCACGAGTGTGGTCAAGAACAAGGATTCGAATACGCCCCTTGTGGCCCAGGCTGGCAATGCGGACACTCATCATTCTGAGAACGGAAGCCTTCTGGGCGTCTTGAGACAGCGAGCAGTGTTTGAAAACGAAGCCAACCGGATAACGAGCCGACCGTCGCATGGAACACTGCCGTTGATGAATAACAACCAGATGTATAGTTCTACTTGAGACAATCGATTATTCAAGACCCTCACATAAAGATCTGACAATGGTCGCATCGACCCACTGTTTTGAATACAGTTGATTACCAATAGGGGCTGGTTGGCAATCACGAAAATTAACTCAATGAATTCTCTCCAGGAGCCCTGATACCCGAGTGGTTATCACGTCCGCTAAGGAAGCGGCAGGTCCCGGGTTCGAATCTAGCCCGGGATATGGGATATCGTCCCTGGCTCTTCACATCCGTCGCATGGGACAGTAAGCCGTGGTAGCTTTTGTACTTTGTGCTTTGCGAGGGCAAGTAAAGACCCCATCCAAGTGAGGAACATGAGTAGCTTGAGACGCCCTCCTCCGTACTTATCTGGGCCGACAATGATTTGTCTTTGGCCCGGATGGAAACACAACAATTCTCTCAAGGTTTTACCTTCTCCCAGGGCTAATAATCCCTCGCTCTTTACGTCAGTCAAATGGGACAGCAAACCATGCTTGCTCTCTTGTACCTTGTGCCCATGCACAGGCAAGACCCATCCGCGAGAGAAACCTGAGTGGCTCGTGATGGACTCCTCCCACGGGCCTGGCTGAAGAGAGCCTGCGACCTCATAACCACTACCCAGAGACCCGAGGCACATGAACCTCGCACCTCCCTACAGTGTACTTGGTCGAGTAAGATACACGTACAGAGTTATTTCCCATTGATCAAAACGTGGAGATTTTGTCTTTAACTATTGGAAGGACTACAGACCTTATCCGCCCATCAAGATGAACCCAGCCAAGAAGGCACGGAGGAATCATGCATCCAAGTCGATTGTAGTTCAAACAATTGATTATTCCTCCGACCGAACGCAGATTGGATTTGGAGGACATGGTGATCGATGCAGGCATTTATGAATTCTGATGAAGTAAGATCAGTCAATTGGCCAATTTCCTCTTGCGATTATTCCTGTGTATGTGTGACCCCTTTGGATTGGTGCCGGAAATGGTCTACTGACAGTGTGACCCCTTAGGAATTGGTGCCGGAAATGGCCAACTGACCAGCATGTGGTGCACGGTCAGACCTTCGGATTGGTGCCGAAAATGGTGAACTGACCAGCATGGTGGTGCAGCGTCAGACCTTCAGATAGGTGGCGGAAGTGGCCTACTGACCAACATGGTGTCGCAATCATGGTCAGGTCACAAAAACGAAAATGTGCACGATCATCGTGGAACAAGCAGTATCAGCGTGCAGGGAATCGGAACTTGAGTCAGGTCGACTGCGAATGGTTTACGCCCGTCGGGATGACACAGAAGTTGAACAGGTTCAACTCTTGTGATTCGTGATCTTTTTGATCGGCGACTGATCCCGATTGTCGTAACTGAGATGCAACTGCAGTCATGTCACACCATATCAGCGACTGATTTGTTCCACGCTGTCGTGCCTCAAATGCAAAGTGATCCAGAAAAGTCAGTCTGCGCCTGTTCTGTCCCATCACTCCCATTGTTATCATCATAATGGAGTGAATCCCTGAAACCAAAACCGCTAGAGGGCAAACACATCTTTGCCATTTAATACCAGTTGATCCGCCAATCCTTTTATCATGAAGAACCCACGTCCAAAATCTGATCATCAACCTTCATGATATTCCCGTCACCGCCATGTCCTATCTATACCTCAAACATCCAATATTTGCCCCGACCACCGCGGTAAACAAGTGGATGAAAGGGTAGGTAACATGCTTTGGAGGTCGGTGAAATACCATCTTGTTTATCGTGTGGAATCCTATCGGCCTTGCAGATAGGGCGAAACTGAGCTACTGGCGACTGGGAGGATCTAGCTGGAACTGGAGGCGACTGATCAGTTGCCAGAAACGGTCAATGTACGCACCCTTGCAACTAGCTGTAACTGAGATTTTGCCAATCGCCGTGAGTTGCACATGTTCAACTTTTTAACAACTAGTTGTACCCAGTTTTTGTCGGTTGCTGCGATGTATGCGGGCCTACGACTGATCAGTGCCAGTTTTCTGAGCAAAACCTAGTCTCGTTGAGTCTCAACACCCCGGATGTTACATTGTACCTGAGTTACTGCCAGTCGCAAGTGCAATGTACGCGATCAGGACATGACGACTGATTGGATCCTAGTTTTACTGAGTTGCTGAACTTGTGATGTGCACGCAGCGCGTACATCACCAGCGATTGATCAGATCAGTTACTTCCAGTCGCAAGTGTGATGTACACCTGACTTATTGTGATCAGGGCCGAAGCCATAGCATTATAGGCCCTAAGTAAGAAAGAGGCCATCTCAAACTTCTCACGTTCCTCACTTGGATGAGGTCTTTTACACTTGGAAAGGCACTACGTACAAGGCACCACGGCTTACTCCCATGTGACGGACATGAAGAGCCAGGGATGATTTATCCCATATGGCCCAGGTTGGATTCGAACCGGGACCTGCTGGTTGCCAAGCGAACGTGATAACCACTAGCCTATCAGGACTTCTCAAGGGTTCATGGGTGTCCTCCCATTCTGCCCTTTCTCACTTTGTCCCTCAACAAATTTGGTCTAGGGTTACAGTTAGGGTTAGCTAGAGTTTGTATCAGTGGTGAACTTGAAAAGGGCGAAAGGGAATAAATCTGGTTTATGATATCCAACTTGAGATAAGGTCAATGCAATTTGGCGCATGTCCTTCCCTCTAAGTACAAAAGTGATTTGTAAATCTCGCCAATATGTAGACGGAAAAGAGAAGGAAATAATCGAATACCTCTCCAGACAGGTATTCATCGGAAAGCCGCTTTCAGGGGGTATCAATAGACTCCCATCAACGCCAACTCTAACGAGGGATCGCCTAATTATCCTTGATGAGGTCTATTATAGGGAATTGGGTCCCTAAGATGAGACCAACGATAAGGGGTAAATTACGGGCTGGTATAGCCATGGGCATCGGCCAGATTCGTGTTCATCATGCTGGTTTGTCGGTAAGGAGTCTGGCAGGTGACTTACTTGTTGGCTGGAATTAGCGGCAACAGCATTGCCGGTGCGCGCACATCAGCCTGTTTGAGCATCTGATCAGTTGCTGCTGTTTCCAGCCAGTCGCCCACCGTTGCCAGAAACACCATTGCCGGCAGTTGCTTCCAGTCGCAAAGTCGATGTGTGCTAGGCTTTAGGGAGCAAGTACGAAGCACCACTGATATGTGTATTGAGCATAAGACCTGGATTTTTACCCTGTAGCACAGGTAATTAACGGACATTGTGATTTGTTTCGCTGGTTTTTGTCATCTTTCACAACTTCGCTTGAGTTGGGTTGCAGATTGTCATTCTTATTGGACCAATTCTTTATATGACAGAGATTGAACCTATCACACTATTTGGCAAAAGCGCTTACCAACTTCAGCACAGCCTAAAGCAGTCGAGAAGCCGAACACACATGCTACATGCAGATATGGTTATACACTTGTAAGATACAGGTCCCAACAGGCTGACAAGTCAATCAGAGTGATTGGCCGAGACGGAAGGCCAAACCCAAGGGGCAGCAGACGTCAATAGCACAGTATTATTAATTCTTGTCGTTCTAGCCCGACATTTGGCTTCCAAGACCAAATAATTCTAGACGCAGAAATCATCAAAGCGATATAAACTACAATGTAGGAAAAAGATGGCGGTAAATTATCTTAATTGTTAATGGAATCAATTCAACCCCCCCCCCCCACGCCACGGCAAACATTGCTGGTGAAGTTCTGACATTGATTTCGCACCGCAGCCTTCCGAGATTCAACATCCGATCGCTTCTCAGACATCCTCGCAGAACAAATCATCGCCAAACAATAACAGAGTCAAACCTTTCATCTCGGGAAGCAGACGTTCGTTTTGAATATTGTGACCACGCGATACCCGTGGCATTCCCCGGCGAAGTATCGTATGTACTGTAAATGATATCACCCGAGGCCAAACTGTCATGAATGTCAAAGAAAATTCATGTAAATATGAATAAGATAATCTGGTAGAACGTTGGCCCCCCTGACCCTGTGGTATTCATGTCCCCGCGGTATGCTCATCCCAGTCGACTTGAATCATTCGGTGATTGCTTCGGCAAGGTTGGGGGCCATCTCGAGATATTGACACAAATCTTAAGCTTATACTGTAGCACACATGCAGATATCTCAGTGAGATTCGTCTCTGCCACCCATGTCTGTCAGCAAAGCCTGTGCGTGCTACGTCATCTCTGGAAATCTAGTGTCCATGATCCATGGCACGGATATGTAAAATGTGCAGAGATGAGGTAGCACACAGATATTAATTCGTATGTGTGCTGCTGGTTTTTATAGCAGCACATAAGTTTGTACATGTGATGCAAGCTTAAGCCAGCAGCACACCAGGTGATACCACAAGCGATCAGGGCCGACCACGCCAAAAGTTCGCTAGTGCTACCGGCGCTTATTGTAGTTATAACGCATTTTCCCATAAAAATAACTAAATCGCACCATAAGTACTATCGGACTTTCTGTACTGTCCGCCCTGCTCACCACCGAGCAAAATCGGCTGTTGATGTCAAATGTGCACTGGACAGCGATGCGTGGAATCCCCTCGCCAGCAATGATATCCATTGTCAAACAATACCAAAACGGATATCGCCCAGTCTGTGGTAGCTGGCGAGATGTTCGGCAGCGAGTAGAATGCTCACAATACCGCCTGGTGTGCTGCTGGCTTTAAGGAGAACAAAGGGACAGATTCATTCAGTACAGACTCCATTTCTACCATTACTATCGGCGACAGTTTGAATTCGTTTGGCAATTACTGGCTTCTTAGAACATGAGCTTCAAGATGTACTACACAATTCCCTGAGAAAAGCTTTTAGAGTTGATATTTCTGCTGATACATGTTCATAAAACACGTTCCTGAGGGAAAAACTGAAAAGAGAAGGCACAAGCCTAGCAGCAAACGGAACAGAAGGCATTCAGTCTTTTCCCAGACATATCATTTAATGTTGGTTAATGCGTTATTCCTTCAAGCTCTCTATAACAAAACAGTCCACTGTCAGTCGGTTGAAAATTATTCACGAGGATACGACAGCACAACAATCAAAACACGAGTGTCTGTCAGTCAAAGAAGAGGAAACGCTCGCTGCTGTTCCTTCACAATCTTAGATCAACTTTCGTGAATGCAATTCAAACCGAACCAGAAATGGAATCTGTCTTTCATATCTAAATATATCAATAATCTGTCACGTTCTAATAACTTTCCAACCGAATCAATAATTGCTTAATTGAATGTAAAACCAAACGACAGGCTATTACAGATTAGCTTTTGTATCGATCACGTTTTTTCCTTTTTCCGCCAGATCAAATTAAAAGGATTACATCAATAACAAAAGTACTGCTCAGGGAGTGCTTCTTTAGGATTTCAAAGATGGTACAGCATAACCTGTGCTTGTCACTATGAGATACGAGTTCAGATTTTATTTGTTCCTCCCCTCAGTGCAGCCCGAGGGTAACATTTAACCAAGATTTCTCCAACAGCTGTGTTTTTTTCTCCACCACAACGTCAATCAGCACCGCCACATTTGAAAACTGGACTCTGGACTTTCAATTCCTCCCGCAGTTGTATAGCATGAAATTTTGACAAGCAAACGACGAAGTCCTTGATGAACTGAAGTATGACGTAACCACGTCCGCTCAGCAAGCGGCAGGTCCTGGCGACTTCCGACGGGTTTTCCTAGACCGCCACACATTGACAGGGTTTCTGTACATTTCCATAACTTCCAACACCTTGACAATAAAAGGGTTAAGGTCGATACACTCGCTTCCTGTTGACAGAAACCAAGGACTAATACCACCACTTCAGACTCCCCCGTTACTTACAGTCAAGATATGGAACACATAACGTGATAAAGTCACGTCTAAGACCACTCAAACGTGAACCGATAATGGAAAGCAAAGGGCTATTAGCACACTGTCATCTCGTACCAAGGTTAGGTGAACGTCCAGAATTCCTGAGTCTATCCTTGAGAAGGGTTCGTAAGTAGGCCATCAACGAGAAAACAGAGCAATTTCCCATAAAATGGTAAAGAAAATCCTGCTCAAAATAGGTTATGGAAGTATGGCTTCTTCCATTCAGCAGAGAAAACTCATAAGATCCAGATAAGATGTGGATTTCCTGACCTTGAACCAGACGTGGATGCCACCGGGATCTCATCAGCATTAAACTCAAGTTCAGCTTCGTATCAGAATACCGCTTCACTGGTTTGGAGGAGTGAGAGAAACAGCTACAAGACTGAAGATGCTGAACGATAAAATTGGTCCAGCGAGAGCGATTAGTTGACTTGATTTCAAATGCCGACCGTTCAAGTCCACTTGTTCGTGATTGACGAATGAATTGCGTGATTTATAGACAATCTTGTAAGACACAAGGCAATTTCCAGTCAAATAGTGTTACAAGCTTGATGAGACTCAGTTACGCCGTCGTGGAGATGTAGCCGCGTCCCTGAGAGGCGGTCAAAGCTTCAAGGTATTGGTACTTGCAAGTATGTCCTGGTCATGATAAGATCCCTCACCGTAGATCAGTGGCCACTGATATTCAGTGGTGAACTGAATCGCCACCAATTTAGCACCAAAACAACACCACATCCCAGGACACCACTGATTCCACACTGAAATCACCACTGTCTTGATCAGTGTTAGTTCCAAGTATAACTGATTTAACACCAGAAATCAGTGCTGAATCAGTTATAACTGAATCAGCACTGAAAAGACACTGAAACAACACCATCTGGACTTAGATTTT